>JAULBY010048584.1:0-12171 GCA_032358315.1 Ophiocytium majus
TGTGCTCTGAGCTCATGTTTGCTCCCAAATCGCTGGTTCAAATCACCGACCTATTATTGGGTGGGCCGGAGGAAGTACATGTATACAAGTACTACTTCAACTATTACTTCAATAGTCTTCTGTGCACCCTGTAAGCAGCCCCTGAGCACCCCCCCCCCCCTACCCCCCCCCCAGCCACAGGTGCGCGTATGGGCCGTAGTATGTATGTACAAATACATGTACATACTTCAAGTACCACTCCAAGTATTATATCAAGCACTACTTCAAGTACTACGTCAACACTCTCCTATGTACGTTGTCCACCAACCGCTGAGCACCCCTCCCCCTCCCCCCCTCCCCCCCCACAGGTGCGCGTGTGGGCCTTCCCGCCCGCGGCCAAAACCTACGAAGGCGCGCTCGTCGCACGCATCGAGAACAACCCTGCTCCCGTGGTCTTCTCCGTGCTCTGCTGCGGCGCCGCCGCCAGCGCCCGCATCGACGGCCCCTGGGCCCCCCCGGACCCCCTCAGCGACGCAGCGGCGGCCGCAGCGGCGCCGGGGGCAGGAGCGCCAACCACTCCCGTGCCTTCATCAGCGGGCAAGTCAGCGCGGTCCAGCAAGAGCGGGACCAGTGGTGCCAAGGGCAGCGCTGCGCCGGAGGCCAAGGGGAAGGAGGCGGAGGGGCTGGCGGCGGCGGCGGCGGCGGCGGCCGCTGCCCCCGTCGCCGGCACCCTGGACTTTGACCGTCTGCTGCTGACGCGTCGGGACACGCGCGAGGTGACCGTTGTCAACACGGGCCCCGTGCCCATTCGGTGGAGGCTGGACGGCGCCGCACGCGCCCCCCCGCGTGACGACTGGAGGATAACCGCCAGTGTGTCTGGAGCGGCGGGCGGTGCGGCGGGGGGGGATGTGGGGGGGAGGCTGGACGTGGGAGGGAGCGCGGTGGTTGCGGTGGTGTTCGAGGCGCTGAAAGAGGCGGTGGTGCGGGAAGCACTGGTGTTGCGCTACTGTGACGACATCACCCCCCTTCCGCCGCCCACCGACGCCGCCACCGCCCCCGCATCGGCCGTCGCCCCCGGCGCGGGTACCATCAGCGCGACCACCATTCACATTCGCGCCGAGAGCTACGAAATCCGCGCGGTGGCCTTTGAAGACACCGTCGCCACCGCTGACGCCACCGCTGCCGCTGCCCCGGCGGCGCCGGCAGCAGCAGCGTCCAAGCCGGTGACTGCCGCCGTCCCGAGCGGGGGTGCGAAGCGGCCGTTGCCGCGGGGGACGCTTGAGTACGGGCGCGTGCGCGTGGGCGATGCCACGCGGCAGTCGTTCAAATTAGTGAACCGGGGGCGGTACGACATTGCGTACGCGCTGCGCTTCCGACGCGCGTCCGCGGCTGCGCTGTTCACGCTCGATCCGCCTTCGGGCGTGCTGGCGCCGGGGGCGGCGGTCGATGTGGGTGTCACGCTGTGCGCGGCGGCGGCGGAGGTGCATCTCAAGGGGAACGCGGACCTTCGGTGCGTGATAACGGAGCCGCGCACGGGGGAAGCCGTGGAGGAGTTCAGCGTGTGCATCAATGCCATTGCGGTGTGGACGCGGCTTCGCACGCTGCCCTCGCGCGGCGTGGACTTCGGCGCAATCGCCTTCAACGCCGCGGGCCCTCAGACCAAGCACTTTGAGCTGAAGAACGAGGGGCACTTTGAGTGCGCATTTGCCCTCTGCGCACCGAGCGACGCGGCGGCCGCCGCCGCCGCCGCCGCCGCCGGTGCACAACCTTTGGACGCTGCGGCGCGCGCAACCTTAGATGCTGCCCTCCTGCATGTTCTCAAGTCCACACCCAAGGCCCTCCTGACGGCCGCCGAGACAGAGTTGCTGGCGAAGGCGGCGGAGGCGGCGGCGGCGGCGGCGCCGGCCAAGGGTGCGGGGGGCGCTAAGGGGAGGAAGGCTTCGCTGAGCGCGGGCGCGGCGGCGGCGGCGGCGGCGGTGCCGGGCATGCTGCCGGGGTCGGTGACCATGGGGCAGTTCACGGTGACGCCATACGCGGGGACGATACAGCCGGGGCAGAGCGTGCCCGTGCAGGTGAGCTAATAGTTTTTTCTTCCACACGTTTAATACTTCAGAAGAGTTTATTTTATAGTCAAAGTGAATATATACCTCTCAGTAGGATCTCCCATACCCACTGTGAACTACTGGCCTGTATCACGTGGGGCCGTGCTCAGCGGCATGTTAACCCCTGCCCCTTCCACACCCGCTGGCGCCGCCAGGTCGCCTTTGAACCGCGGTATTGGTGGCATATAACGTACCCGTATACACGTGCATTTTTTATGCACCAAGGGGCAGAGCGTGCCCGTGCAGGTGAGCGAAAGGGGTAAAGAGGTGATGAGTTGGTGCAATAATTTTATAATTATTGGACTTTGTTCTGGCCGCGGAAAGCCCTGTGCACATGCACGCTACTGTACGGCATGGCAGCGCCCGGCCCGCAGCGCAATATCTATACAGCCGGGGCAGAGCATGCCGGTACTGGTGAGCTAGGGGGGGGAAGTGTTTAATGGGTTCGGCTGGTGCTTTATTGGACTTGTTTTGGGGCCGCGGAAAGCCATGTGCACTTGTCATTTACCGCATCGCATGGCGCCGGAGCCAGGGCAGAGCGAGCGAGGGCGGGAAAGAGGCGGCCATTTAAATTTTGTTGCTGCAGTGGTTGTATATGGGCTTTGGTTGTTTGGGGAGCGGAAAGCCCGGAGCACATGCACACTACCGTACCCGCATGTGCACTAAATCGCACAATGTCTGCGATGCGCCATGACCCATCGCCACCCACATCATCCATGCATGTATAACGTAGCTGTATACACGTATTAATAAGTACACCATAAATATGCCTTAAATAGCTGAATGCCTGTGACGCGCCATGACCCATCGCTACCCTCGTCAAGCATTGCACCCCCGTGCTGCCCCTTCCCATACCCACTGCCCCCCCCCCAGGTCACCTTGCAGCAGTTATACTGTTTGAAGTGCATGCGGCCTACTACGACGTATAACATATCCGTGCACACGTAAATGCACCATAAAGTACTCCCTTTATCGCAAAAATGCCTGCAACGCGCCGTGACCCATCGCTACCCACGCCAAGCATGTAACCCCTGCCACCCCCTCCCATACCCGCTGGCGCTCCCTCAGGTCACCTTCCAACCGTAATACATATGGCCTATAACATATAACAGGGTACTCACCGGCGCGTGTAGGGTGTGGGCCACTGGTTCTGACCAAGTGGATAGATCACCACACAGGCTTCGGCCTGGCTTTCTGCCCCAGCCACAGGAGTACCTGGGCCCAGTCACCTTTTTGGTTTCTCTCACAACAGAAGTACACAGAGTACTTTTTTGACCCCACAACTCATTTGGAAACGTCCAACTCACCAGCGCATAAACCTACTTGGAAGTATGCACTACTAGTAGTATACTACAAAGTGTATACAGGAGTGCATAAACCCTGTATACTTCTGAAGTATATCCTATCATAATTGGAGTACTTCAAGAAGTTTTAAGTTTATCATAATCCTTACAAGCAGTGCAGGCAAGGTCCAATGTGTTTCATCAAAAGTGCGAAGAAGACCGCGTTCTTGGTCAGTGTCTGGGTGTCAGGAACGTACTTCAAAGTGCTTGCAAAAAGAAAAAAACGACTACAATTCACGTGCCATGCCGCTCCAGGTCGCTCAGCAGCCCGGTGTCTACTTCAAGTATAGCATATACTTCAAGTATGTCGTATCTATTTATATAAAGTGCAGGCCGGTTCAATGCACTCAGTTAAAAAGGAGAGGGTCAAAGTGCCAGCAGCGGAAGTAAAAATGCTCCTTCAACTACCACTCACGTGCCATGCAGCTCCAGGTCACCCAGCAGCCGCGGTGTCTATGTATACCATACATGTACTATCTACTTCAATATGTACTTCAAGTATGTGTATGCAGGAAAGTGCAGGCCAGTTCAATGCGCTCAGTTCAAAGGACAGGGTCAGGTATCACCTTCTGTCAGAAGAACGGATGTGAAAGAGCTCTTTCAACTACAACTCATGTGCCATGCCGCTCCAGGCCGTCACGACACATTTATTACACACCGCCTTGCCTGCATATGCAGAGGCCATGGCCGTTTTTGTTTTTTTTTCAAGATCAGTATGCCCAAATCAGCGCAGGCCAGCTCAGTGTGAACAAACAAAAAGAATCCTTTCTTTATCCGCTTGTAGGCGCGGTAAATGTATAGAGTCCACTCACGTGCCACAGATCGCCCAGCGGCCTCGGCGTCTGTACCACATACATGCATACCTGCGTCGAAATAGGTAGTACAAAGTACAGACAGAAGTGCACGTACACTGTATACTTCAAAGTACTACAGTAGTATGTGCTATCATACTTGTAGTACAATGTACTTCAGGTATGGTTTTATCATCAAGATCGCAAGTAGCGCAGGCAAAATGCGATGTACTTCGAAGTACCTCATCAAAGGCGCCGAGGAAACCACCCTTTTTGTCAGTTGTTTGGTGTCAAGTACCTACACTAACAAGTGCTCTTGCAGCTACAACTCACGTGCCATGCCGTTCTAGGTCGCCAAGCAGCCCTGGCGACAGCGCTTCCGCGCACTCCAGCCCCCCCGTCCATATGCCCAACCAGGGGTCCAGCCTGGTGGCCGCCAGCGATTGACCATAGGCGCCAGAGCAACTACCGGCGGCACCTGTCACCAGGGTCACACGCTGGCTCTTGCCTAGGCCGATGGCTGCTGCGAGACCTGGGGGTTGTGGGTGGGTTGCGGAAAAGTGCAAGATAATAACTAAAAGGGTGCTACGCCCAGATACGGTTATGGCTGGGCCAGAGTGCCAGGCCGAAGGCCGTGGGGTGGTTTGCCCACCTGGTGAAACACCAGACAGCCCCCGCACACAGAAAAAGTGTGGCTTGTGTGTGAAGTTAGTGGGGTGGGGTGGCGGCAGCAACAGTGGTGGCAGTGCTGACGACCGGCAGCTGCATACGGTGTTGGCAGGCCGCGCCACGAGGCGTGGACGAAGCAGCAAAAAGCAGCAGTGCCGCAGGAAGCAGCAGGAACGACAGCGGGCTCAGGAGCTTGCTGTTCGCGGGCCTTGCTCATAGTTTATGCTTCATGGGGGTCAAACCCTGCTGCTGGTGCTGAGCAACCTTGTTACACCACAGTGGCGGCAACAGCAGCGTGAGTAGAGATTCTGCAGGTGACGGTAATGCTAGCTGCTGCGCACAGGCAGAGCATCGGCAAAGCAGCGCACACCTGCAACGCCGCCACCCACGACGACTGCTGAGTATTCCGAGCTTGCAGAGGCTGCGGCGCTGGCAGCTCTTATTTGCACGCCTCTGACCAGTCCCGCAGTTGCCGCGGCCTGTGCCATGGTTGCTGCTGCTGCCGCCGCTGGTGGACGCTGTGCAGCAACTTGGGATCCAAGCCAACCTCAAATTTGAAGTAGTGAAGCTTCACACATGTTCAATGATTTTGTTCACAGCCTTCAACACACACGCGTGCACACCGTACCGGTATACCCACGCAGGCGCAACAAGGGGAGAGGGCGCAGCAGCAGCAGCGCCAGCACCACCAGCAGCAGCACCACCTCCAGCCTTGCGAGCAGCGGCAGGACGGGGAGGGGCACCAGCAGGCGCAGCCACAGGACCAGGAGCAGGCGGAAAACAGTCAACGGCTACTGCGACCACAGCAGGAGCAGCAGCAGCTGCAGCACGAGCAAGGCCAGCAGCAGCAGCTGCAGGAGCAGCAGGGCATGGAGCACCAGCAAGGCGAGCCGCAGCAGCATGAGGAGCAGCAGCAAGATGTGGAGAGCGCCATCGTCCGGTTCGGCGCGGAATGCGTTATGAGGTGGGTGTTTGCTGCAGCTGCGCAGGCAGGCGGTGTCTGATATTTGTAGGTGCATATCTGCTGCTCACAGTGCACGAACGGAAGACTCCGGCATTGTACATGCAGTGAGTGTCTGCACAACAAAGTCTGCGCTTGGCGTCGCTGGCACAGACGCTTCCACAGCTTGTGCTGCAGCAGGTGCAGCAGGCAGCAGTGTACATGTGCTTTTAAAAATATAATATTATACTACTATAGTACTGAAGGAGTACTTCGTAGTGCATGTAAGTGGTCCGATGCACAATATATTTTGCTGTCGCGGTGGTTTGGTCAGGCTTGTGCTAGTCCCGGTTGGCATCACGCCCTCATCTAAGCCACCCCAAGTGTTTCAGACGCAACAAAAAACACCGGCATCAAATGTAGGGTCGCATGTAGAGAATGAAACCAAACCAACCATGGTCATCTTGGCAGTTCCATTGACTGATACAGCAGCACGTGTAACTGAGGCCGGTTATGCACAGCACTTGTGTGTTTCGCTGGGCGCACCATGGTTCTTTTTGGTCCGCATTATTTGAGCTCTTGCACGCCCACCACGCAAATAAACGTTACCGGTACCATTAGTCTCATAATTATTTTTGCTATTTAGTTCAGCGGTGCAGCAAACTGCTTAGAACATGTCCGTTCGGGCTGGGGTTGATTTATGACGTGCACCAACCCCGGAACTGTGCCGTGTCAAAATATCAGCGTGTAATTACGGTCGGTTGTGGCAGGTCATACCGTACACTCCTTCTGTCCTTTAAGAGTGTCCACACACTTGCACTCTCGCCGCACTCAGCACTTTGCGTAAACACGGCTAGGGGGCTGCTCCACCGCTTTATCATCGACAACAACCGCCAAACTCTGCGCTTGGCAACGCTGCCACCGACACAGGAAAGACATGTGATGCAGCACTGGCATAAGAGGCAGCACCAAGTACATGCTTTTAAATACTTCTTTAAGTAGTTTTTTCTATGCACAACACTACTGTAGTACTTCGAAGTATCTTGTTGTATGCAAGGTCACAGAGTCCTTGTGCCCTTTCAGCGCGGCACTCAGCACTTTGTGTGCAGCAGGCGGCACAAGGCCCACAGCAGCGCAGACTTGCTGATGTCCCCATGCAGAATATCAGTACACATACTTTTACTTTTATACTTCATGAGTAATATGTTGTTTGCTAGGTTCATACTACTGTAGTAGATTTCTTGTGCCCTTATGACTGCCCACATACCAGTTGATTTTATTTGGCACTGCACTGAGTTTAAATAACTTTTCATAACCACGGCCAGGGAGCTGCCCCACCACTTTCCACCATTGCTGGCTGTGATGTGCACACTGCGCACACGCCCCCTCGTACTACTCGTGCTGCTAGCAGCGCTTGTTGTTGTTGACTGGGCCAAGTGGTGAGTGCGTTTATGTTGCGCCGGGCATGCCATGGTTCTTGTTGGTTCGCATGACATGAGCTCTTGCACGCCCACACGCGCAAATAAACACTATTACTTGTATCCTAAAGTACTACTGCACTAGTACAGGACATGGTTTCTTTTTTTTGGGCTTTGTGAGCCAGCGCTTCATGTTGGTCCGCGTCGCATGGTCTCTTCCTCGCCCACAAGTGCACACTAATAAATAACTACTGCCCTCAATGTTGTCATTCACGACACATGGTTGTGCTCGCTTCTGCCCCTCCCTGCTGTAGGGTGAAGACCCTACGTGGCCCAGCATTCCACCACGCCACGCTAAGTTCAAGCAGCAACGGGCATGACTACACGGGGCTTCGGGTCTACTCAGGCTCCCAGGTGCGCACTGCCACACTCCTCCTTCGCACGCCGCGACCCAAGTGTGCCCAGCCCTTAGGCCTCTGTGTTAACAAGCCCTCATCACTCATCCCAGTTCAAGAATTGGAGTTGAAGCTGCAAGCGGGGATGCATGAGGCCAACTTCGCTCTGCCATGAACATGGACATGGACAGGTTGGACACATTGTTGGACAGGTTGGGTGCAGCCGGCGACACGCTGTTTACCTGCTTCGATGTATTCATTCATTTTGAAAGTGGAGTCAAAGTTGGCCTGAACCCCAATTTGCAACTTCAATTCTTGCTTGAACTGTACGCGGGTGCGGGAGGCTCATGGGTGACCAGACAGCACCTTGTTCTCAGCATACCAGTACGTGTCACTGCGCCGCTCAGTGCAGCCAGCATCGGCGGTGACTGCACCAATATTGTTGCGCTCAGGAGTCACCAGCCGTTTGTTTTTGCTGTGTGCTTGCCAGATTGCTGCTCAGCAGCAGCGACGGCCAGCACAGCAACATGTGTGGCCTTGCGTAGCGTCGCTGCACCGGGCAGCAGCGGCACTGGTAGTCGCTTTTGTGCACTCATCGCCTAGCTTATGGACCACCATCGCATCAGTTTCTCATCCTGCGGTATCCCATAGGTGTGTTGTGTTCATAAGCACCATGTACGCGGGGGGACATTATCAGATGTTTGGGGGTATTGGGGGTAGAGACACACTACAAACAGCATACACAACATGTACAAACTCGTTATGCACCCTGACCCACCCTATCACTGTAAGCATAATCTCGTGCAGTAGCCGCTTACCTCGCCATACACCGTACTCGCCACCCGGCAGCCCCTTCCGCCGCCACCTCACCTCACCGTCTGTGCCGCTTCCCACTCTGCGCCTGCGCTTGCCTTCCCGGCCCAGGCAATGGGCGACTTTCTCCGCGCGCATATCATGTGTTTGGGCGTATGAACACGTCACATTGTGTGTACATACATCGTGTACCTACGCACTGACGCCAGCCCACTGCCGCAAGCCTCACATTCACACAGTTACCTGTCACCCCTAAGTACTTCTAGAAGTATAGCGTACTCACCAGCTGGCACCTGTTCCGGTTGGCACGTCCCCAACCCTCTACACTGCATTCCGCTCTGCACCTGCACTTGCCTCCCCGCCCCAGGCCATGGGCGCTTTCCTGCTCAAGCACCCTGACTTCATACGGGGCCGCAGCGTCGTAGAGCTGGGCTGTGGGGTGGGGGCGCTCGGCGTTCTGCTGCTGCAGCGCCTGTGCCCGCTGCGCCTGCTGCTGACAGACGGCGAGCAGAGGGCTCTGGAGCTTGCCCACATCAACGTCTGCGGCACCACTGTCGCCAGCCACGCTCACAACGGCGGCGGCAGCCGTGACTGCAGCGCCGGTGGCCATGGCTGCAGTTGCAGCGCGGGCGGTGGAGCTAGAGGCGGCGGCAATGGTGCCTTGGCCGGCGGCAGCATGGCACAGGGCAGCAGCAGCGGCTGCCTTTGCAGCACTGCGCGCGATGGTGCTGGTGGCGACTGCGGCTGCGGTGGCGGCTGCAGGGTGCCTGCGGTGGCGGTGCAGAGGCTGCAGTGGGGAGATGACACGGACATGAAGGCGGCGCTTGGCGGTGGTACGTTTGATGTGTGCATAGGCTGCGACCTGTTCTACTTCAACATTGATGTTCGGGCGCTAGTTACGTGCGCGCTCGGTCTCGTCCATGGAAGCAGCGTGCTCAGCGGCAGCAGCGCTGTGCTCAGCAGCAATGGTGGCCCTGGCCACGCTCGCCAATGTCGCTGCCATGGTGGTACGAGCCGCCAGTGCGCATGCACCAGTGACATCGGCACTGCCATCGGCAGCACCTGCTCTTGCAGCGCCGGCAGCAGCAGCGGCGGCGGCAGCAGCAGCAGCCACAGTAGCAGCGCCAGCAGCAGCAGCGGCGGCACCAGCAGCGGCAGCCACAATAGGAGCGCCAGCAGCGGCAGCCACAGTAGCGGCACCAGCAGCGGCAGCCACAGTAGCGGGGCGCAGGGTGTCAGCAGGCAGGCGGTGGTTCTGTTTTCCCACATATTCAGGTGCCCCTCCATGCAGGGCAGCCTGCTGGCGCTGTGCGCTGAGCTGGGCGTTGTTGCACTCGAAGTTCCCGTTGGCACATTCACAGACGCGAGCGACCATGACGTCATTGGCTGCTGCTTCAGCATCAAGTTGATAGTCATATATAGGGCTGCGGGGGGCGAACCGGCGGCGGTGGCGCGGTTGAGGGAGCAGGGACTGGCGGTGCCGCTGTCCCTGGTGCAGCAGGGCGGGCCCTCTGATTGTGACGATGAGGGGTTTGCTGACTCAATACAAGACGGCTTGTTTGCTTAAAAGTGCACAAAGCATGTACCACATACATGTGTGTCCGGTGGTATCTCTGGAGTGTGGTATAATCCGTACCATGCTGTGCTTGTGTGCAATGCGCGCGCCTTGGCACACCTGCCATGATTTTCGGCTGTCGGCTTTCAGTCAAAATTTTGTCCTGCATGCGCGTGTGCTGCGGCAGCCTATGCTGCCATGAAATAGCGCTGCATCAGCTTGCGAATGAACTATGGTCTCGCTGATGGTAGGCCACACACAGCACACACACCGCCATGGAGCCTGCCCATGGCCACCATCCCATCTTGAAGTCCCAAATTTTGACGCACAACTTCAAGTTGAACTGGAGGCCGCCGACCAAACAGCGTGCGCAGCTGCCGCCTGACCATTGTGACGTGACAACAGCGCAACGAAAAGCTTGCCGCTGAAATGGCCGCCGCCTTCAGAGCCATGCAGCAGCACCCCAGTATCAAGGAGCGCACAAAGTGAGTGCTGTTCTCCTGCTGCGGCCGCAATGCTTCGTGCAGTACTTCATGTACTTTTTGAAGTATGTCATAGCGGGTTTGCTGCACAGCTTGGTGCCCGAATTTTGTTGTTTGGTGTGGGCAGGGTGGGCGAGCAGGCCGCATGACATCAATATGGCATGCACACCAGTGACATGAGCTTGTACAAGATTGTGATTGTGGGTGAACCGTGCCACTGCAGCTCCTGTGCACCGAGTGTGCGTGTCTGCCTGCCCGCAGTGTGTGTGCGTGTGTAATGTGCGTGCGTGTGTGTGTGTGTGTGTGAGGTGGACTCCAGACGGCGGTATATCCTGTGGCGGGCCGGCCTGCCCACTGGGACACCCCGCTCGACTCTCGACCTGTTGTGTGCGTTTGTGTGTGTGTGCGTCTGTGTGACCTCTGAACAGTGCAGGCAAGGGGGTATTTCCCCCCCCCTAGACCCCTTTGGTGCAGGTGCCACCGGATGCTCACAGTCGTTTATCGGTCTGGACGTCCATGGACAACGCGCTCAGCACAGGTCACAAACAGGACAGGAACAAAAGGTTGAGCAGAGCAGGTGCAGCAAGGAAACAACCGTGCCAAAGGGCCTAGGTGTCGCCACGGCGTGCAATGGCAGAGATGCTGGTCGCAAGGCTTCAACCCTTGTCGACACATGATGAAACATTGTGGGTCACGTGATGTCATTGATGAATTTGGCATGGCAAGCTACGCTTGCCGGGCAATGCAGACTACCGGGGCACCTGCCGTGTGCTACATGGCATCAACCGCGATGTTAGCTGGCCACTTGTGCCCCTGTTGCCAACCCAAGGCTGACGAGCGCCTCACACCTGCGTGGGCAGCCAAACAAAATGTGTGCAATACTTCTAGTAATACGCTAGAACCTCAAGGGAAAAAAAGCAACAAAAGACGAGCGCTTTCGCAAGGGCCAAAGTGTGCAAGCAGAGACTTCTCACCCCCGGCAGCGCCACCACTGCTAACTGCGCGACGAGACTGCTGCACACAGGCTGGGCCAGCGGCGGCCTCCCCCCCCGCTCCCGCCCGGGCTCAACATCTGCACCCCCAACAATATTTACATACCACACTGTACGCCGCTGCAAGTGGTCACGCGCCGCGCGCCCTCTTGGCCGCCGGCTCCGCACCTCCCCCAACCGCAACACCCACCCTGTGGCGCTCCGCACCGCTGAGCAGCAGTGCCCGCACGCCCGCCTTCCCCATGCCCACAGCGTCCAGGTCTGCTGGCACGAGCGTTCCCAGTAGCGCCGTTCCGCCGCCGTCCACCAATTCTTCCAGCGCCCACGCCAGCTCTTCAGAGTCCTGCGCGTCCAGATGGGGGTCCATGGCGCGCGCCTCAGCTGCCCACCCGCCGCCGCCACCCACCAGATTCCCGCCACCACCCTCGCCACGTTGCGTAGCCCTATCAACCCCCAAACCATTCATAACGTGCGCATCGGCGTGGCTCGCACCAACTTTAGTGGCTATCACGCCGGAGTTGATGCCCAGTTTGACGCCGTAGTTGCGCTGTTAGCCCGCCAAGGCATCACTATTGTCGACCATGTCGAAATCACCACCGTCAACGAGCTACGTAGTAGTGAAAACGAATACATAGTCATGTGCTATGAATTCAAACAGGCTATTGCCGCTTACTTGGCAACTCGAGCAGTAT
>JAULBY010048595.1:0-12169 GCA_032358315.1 Ophiocytium majus
TTCAATATTTTTCTTTACTTCTTCTGGCGTAAAAGGGTTTTTTTCATTTACTTCTCCATCTCTGATGCAAATTAACAAATTTTTACCTTCATCTAACGCTTGTTGAAACAATGCTTGATGACTTAAATGTAAAGGTTGCCATCTTCCCACAAACATTGCATATTGATTTTTTTTTGGTTCTAAAGATGACTTAACGTGAACTATTTTTTCCCAGTTTGAATTTTCCATTTTAATTGATATAAGCTATTAATTTTTCAAATACTACTTCTTTTGCTTCTGCTACGATATGGTGCTTGTAACCTCCCAAATCTTCGTAAAACTCGCTTTCAGTCCTACAAGGTATTGATAACATAATTTCTGAAACGTGAAACTCTAAACCATCCATAATAACACGCCATTTTCTTGTACCATCTATATCGTTATGGTTAAATCTAATTTGAATGAAATAGTTACCACTTGGCTTCTTCATTAGGATTTTTCTACCTTGTAAAATCAAATCTTGCAAATTACTTGCACTTGTACTACTCTTTTTCAAATCCATCGTTTGTGTATTTAATTGAGCTTATTTTTTCTAACAATTCATTTACAGAAGTAAGTTCATCAACATCGGTTGTGTCAATATCTATAAAATTAGATTCTGGTTTTTCAAAATAATCAACGTGGAAACTTTCTCTACCTCTTATGTTATCTGTGTGAACATAAATTTCAACAACATCGGCAGTTAGTTTAAATTCCTCTCTTAAATCTAAAAAAGGTGATACTACTGCTATAATAACATCGTGTAAAAAGTCTGCATCTAAATATTTAGCAATAGCGTATGCTTTGCTTATATTATCTCTACGACCTTCTTTTGAATAATCTTTGTTGTTTAGAATTTTTCTTAAATCATCTCCATCTATTATAAGTGCTTTTCGTTGGGGAAAATTTATTTCTAATGCAGTTCTTAAATGTTTGGCTAAAGTTGTTTTGCCAGAATGAGGTTGTCCGATTAAGTTGTAAATCATTTTGTTGTTATTTAGGTTTCTGATTGTAAAATTAATAAATTTATTTTATATTTGTACCACTAACCAAGAAAAAAATGAAAACTAAACTTTTATTTTTAGCACCACACATAAGTACTGGTGGGATGCCAAGTTTCCTATTAAAAAGAATCCAACTATTAAATGACCTATTTGATATTTATGTAGTAGAGTATGCTTGTCTTTCAGATACATATATAGTTCACAGAAAACAAATACAAGAAATTGTAAAAGATAAATTCTATACGTTAGAAGATAACAAATTAGAATTATTAAAAATTATCGATGATTTCAAAATAGATATTGTTCATTTGGAACACGAAGCAGAAGGGTTTGATATGAATATGGTTTCGATGCTTTATAAAAATGATAGAACTTACAAAATTGTTGAAACTTGCCACAATGTAATTTTTAAACCTGAAAGCAAAATTTTTATTCCAGATGCTTTTGCATTTTGCACACCTTACCATTTTGAAACTTTTAAAAGTATTGACACGTTCAAGCAATTAATACAATTCCCAATAGAAGTAAATATACCTGACTGGAAAGATATAGTTTATGCTAAACAAACTTTAGGTTTTAAAGAAGGCAAAATAAATGTCTTAAATGTTGGTTTATGGACTAAAGGAAAAAATCAAGGGGAAACCTTATTAATTGCAAGACAAAATCCAAATATTGATTTTCATTTTGTTGGTAATCAAGCTATCAACTTTGCTGATTATTGGCAACCTCTTATGGATGACCTACCAAAAAATGTAAAAGTTTGGGGAGAACGTGATGATGTTGCTTTGTTTATGCAAGGTTGCGATGTTTTTATGTTTAATAGTACCTTTGAGTGTAATCCTTTGGTAGTTAAGGAAGCAATAGGTTATCAAATGCCTATATTTGCCCATAACTTACCCCAGTATTGTGGTATGTATGATGATTATATAAGTCCTATTGAAAATTTTGGTGTTGTAGAAAATAAACACTATTTGGCAATAGATGAAAGAGAAAAGTTTACAAAAGAATCGGAAGAATTTTATAATTTAATACTAAAACTAAAAATGAAAAAACAAAAAGAATCGAATTACAAGTTTATTAACCATTTTGTAAATGGTGTTTATTTTGAAATTGTGGGTGATAGTCATTCTAACTTTAGAGTTCAATTCTCTGATAATGCTGGTGTAATTCTTTATGAAGAAATTATTAAATGCAATTCGTGGATTAGATTAAATAGAGAATATTATACCGACTGGAATATTAAGGTTTGGGAAAATGACCAACTTGTTTATAATGAAGATATTTCATTAAAAGACAAACGAGTTATGATTGGGTTTGAATCTTCTTCTTTAGGTGATACTCTAGCTTGGATGCCTTACTGCGATGAGTTCCAAAAGAAACACGATTGTAAATTAATTGTTGCTACATTTAAAAACTTCTTATTCAAAGACCAATATCCAAATATTGAGTTTGTTGAGCCAAGTACAATAGTACCTAACTTATTTGCTAAATACGATTTAGGTTGGTTTTATGATTTTAATAGAGAGCCAGTATTACCAAGTACAATACCATTACAAGCTACTGCTACAAATATTTTAGGTTTGGATTATTACGAAATAAAACCAAAATTGAATTTTACGCCAAGAATGAATGTTGCAAATACTGACAAACTTTATGTTTGTATAGCTCCAGATTCGACTGCTGGTTGTAAGGAGTGGAGTTTAGAAAATTGGCAAGGTGTTGTTGACTTTATAATTAACAAAGGATATGATGTAGTTAATGTATCTATTGATTCAAAATATAATCTGAAAAATGTTTTTATACCATCTAATTTAACTTTAGATATGACTATGCAAATAATTCATTATTCAGAGTTCTTTATTGGATTGAGTAGTGGGTTAAGCTGGTTAGCTTGGGCGTTAAATAAGCACGTTTTTATGATTGCAAACTTCTCTGAAGAAAACCACGAATTTAAAACTGATTGCACCAGAATTGTTAATAAAAGCGTTTGTAATGGTTGCTGGAATAATCCTAACTTTAAATTTGACAAAGGAGATTGGAATTGGTGTCCGATTAATAAAAACCTACCTAAACACTTTGAATGTCAAAAAAGTATTACTTCTCAAATGGTAATTGAAAATATAGAAAATTATACATAAAAAGAAAGCACCTTAATTGGTGCTTTTTTATTATACATAACCGAAATAATCGTAAAACCATTTATAAGTGTTCTTTATGTTGTTACATAATTCATACCCTAAAATTTCATCATAATCATCTGGTTTACGTTCAAATTTTTGTCTTAAAACGTGGTCGCCATAAATTCCGTGAATAATATCGTTTTCGTGTGTTATTTGAGTAACATTTTCAAAATCGTGTCCTTCATAATAAGGTTTGCCAATATAATCGTAAAACCTTCTTAATTCGTACTCTGGGTTTGCCATTAAATCCTCGTATCTAATAAATAGCATTTTTTTATCTATACCTTGCTGAATACAATCTTTAAGTCTATCCATTGCAATTCCAACTGGTACACCATCTGCCCAAATATTAATTCTTTTCTCTAATGTAGTTCCAACTAATTGTGGTGCATTTTGAATATGATTTTCTCTATGTGGATTTTTTCTAAAGTTTTTTTCCATTGAGCAATATACTGAACGCACATCCCTAACCATACAAATTACTTTTGGATTATCAATAAACATTTCAAGAAGTCCGTAATTTACACCCCACTCTCTACTTTTATCCACGACCATTGGCTTATCTGTAAGACCATCGAAGTACCCTTGCATACCAGCACGAGAAAATTCAACAAAAGCGTTTTGCATTTGTTTAGCATCTTGGGATTGAAACGCTTGGGAGCTATTATAAACATTTTTGGAAGTCAATATTAAATCTGCAAGTCCTGAAGTAGGCGTTACATATATATCTGGGTTTTGACCTATTACATTTTGAATTAATGTAGAACCTGAACGAGGTAATGAGGAATTAAAAAAAAGTTCTTTTTTCATATTAGTTGTTATTTTAGTTTCTGGTAAATCTATCACTGGGTTTCATTTGAATTAACAAAGAGGAGTTACCCAGCTCAAAGAGTTTATATTATGATTTTGGTGCATCCATATTTGGTGCTGGTGGTGTAACTATTATCGGTTCTTTTTTATCTAATTTATCTTTTGCCTTTTGCAATTCTGCAATTAGCTTATCAATAAAAGGTTTTAAATCAGCATCATCTTTTACATCAAATCCATTTTTTGACATCCAACGAATATCATTATACCCAAAAATATTCACTGCGTGAAAGTCCGTTATCAAAGTTGTATTATCTGCTGGTTTTTTAGCAAATATACTACCCAATAAAGGCGTTACGTTAGTTAAGGTATCAGTTGCAACTTTAACTGACAAATCTTTTGAATTAATTTGAGTTTCTCCATATCCAAAGATATGAATTGTGAAATTTTCCATATTATTTATTATTATTTTGATTAACTTGAATAACTGGTTTTAATGTTTCAGCACCTTTCCAGAATTTAGTATTCTTATCTTTTCTTGTACCTATTACAAGTACATTATATTCTATATCCATATTAGCTTTAATTATAACTTTAGAATAACTATCATCTACTATTCCATAAGCTACACCAAAACCATTTTTAGGAGTAATCCAAACTTGTGCATTTTTATTTAAGTATTTAAAATAATCTGGCAAATCAATAGTTGCTTCTCCATTAACTACTACAACATCAAATCTGTATATGTTATCCCCTTCAGTTGGCGATTCAACAAAAGAGTGATTTAATTTGTATGTTTCTTCTTTAATTGGGTCTGGATGGTCTATACTAAATGTACCACCAGCTTTAGATAAATAATTAACAAATGTTGTGTTACTTGCATTTGCAGTTATACCACTACCAATTATATGTGTATTACTAAAACTATTTGGTATAGTGTTATATCCTGCTCCTAAAATACTGGAATAAGAACCACAATTAGTATTATTACGACCACCACCAATAAATGAGAAATCAGCATTTATAAAATTGGAATATCCTCCTACCATATGTGAATTACAACCTCTTACAATATTATTGATACCAGTAACTATGGATGAATTATTACCACAAACTACATTTTGACAACCACTTCCTATAAAAGAATAAGAGTAACAAGTTTTATTATAACAACCTCCAGCAATTACTGAAAAATTACCACCTGAACCAACAACGTTACAATAACCTCCTCCAATAGTTGCATAACCTCCATTCGCTTTATTATTTTGACCACCACCAATTGTAGCTCTATTACCAGAAGCACAATTTATATAACCTCCTCCAACATTTGAATAATTACCAGTTGCACAATTTCCTCTACCTCCACCTACTGTTGTAAAATTACTTATAGAAAAATTAGAAAAACCTCCACTTATTGTAGAATAAAGACCTGAAGAATTATTCCCTTTACCACCACTAATACTTGAAAAACTATTAGAAGAAGTATTGCTTTGACCTCCACCAACAAATGAAGCAGAACCAGAAGCACAATTATATCTACCACCACCAATTGTTGAAATATATCCTGAAGCAATATTACTTTTACCACCACCTATTATTGAATCATATCCAGATGCAATGTTATATTCTCCACCACTAATTGTTGCTTGATTGCAAGAAGCAGTATTATATCTACCACCACCAACAAAAGCTAATTGAGAAGATGCAATATTTTTATAACCACCACTTATTGTTGATTTATTACCAGAAGCACAATTATAATATCCACCACCAATACTTGAAAAACTATTAGAAGCAGTATTACCTAAACCACCACTTATTGTTGAATTAAAACCAGAAGCAGTATTGTTATAACCACCCCCTACAAATGAACAATATCCAGAAGCAGTATTTTTATAACCACCACCAATTGTAGAAGTAATACCAGATGCAATATTACATTTACCTCCACCAATAGTTGATAATTGTCCATTACTACAATTATTTGAACCACCACTAATAGTTGATAAAGTTCCATTACAAGAAATACTATTATAAGAACCACCTCCAATAAAAGAACAAGCACCACTATTACAATGTAGTAAACCACCTCCTATTGTAGATAACTTACCAGCATTGCAACACATTATTATTCCAGTTAAATCTCCAGTAAAGAATCCTAAAGTACCTCCAGAAGTATTATGACCAATACCACCACCTATTGTAACACCAAATGCACAACATTCATTTATTGTTGATTGAATTATGTTTCTTTGACCACCAGCTATTACTGAATGTCTTGAATTTGTTTTATTACACCAACCACCACCAACAGTTGAATAAGTTGCTGAAGCAGTATTACATTTACCACCAGCTATTGTTGTATAAGAAGAAGAAGCAGTATTATATTTACCACCACCAACAACTGAAATATAACCAGAAGCAGTATTACCATAACCCCCTCCAATTGTTGCATAGTTTGTAGTTGTATTACTTCCTTTCCCTCCTCCAATAGTAGAATAATTTCCACACGCCCAATTACCTACACCACCACCAACGCTTGAATAAGAAGTAGCTCTATTACTTTGACCACCACTAATACTTGAATAAGAACCAATAGCACAATTTTGTCCACCACCAGCAATTGCTGAATTTTGACCACAAGCAATATTATTTTGACCTCCTCCAATAGAACTATAATTATTACCACTTGTATTAAATCTACCTCCAGCAATTGTACTAGCAAAAGCAGTAATTGTATTACAATAACCTCCACCAATTACTCCTACGGATTGACAAATAGTATTTTTACTTCCACCTGAAATTGTAGATATACTTGCATTTGCAGATGTAATAACATTACAAAGTCCTCCTAATACCGAACTATATCCACCAACACCACAAACGCTATTGAATTTACCACCACCAATTACACTAAAACCAACTGAATTATTAATATTGTTTACACAACCAGCACCAATAAATGACATTAAAGAATTACTTGCTATGGTATTACTTTGACCACCCACAATAGCAGATATGCTTGAATATGCTTTATTTAATTTACCTCCTAAAGAAGCACTATATCCACCACCTGAAACGTTACCTACACATTCTCTAACAGAAGATAAAGTACCAGCACCTAAAACAATTACTGCATTAAGACCTGATGAACCTGATGTACCATTCGTTCCTGATGTTCCATTTACTCCACTTGTACCATTTGTACCATTAACACCTGAAGTTCCAGAAGTACCAGCACCACCATTAACACCTGAAGTACCACTTGTTCCATCTATTCCTGAAGTACCATTGATACCAGAAGTTCCGTTAATACCTGAAGTTCCAGAAGTACCATTGATACCAGAAGTTCCACTTGTTCCATTAACACCAGAAGTTCCGTTTACCCCTGAAGTTCCACTCGTTCCATTTACCCCTGAAGTACCTGATGTTCCGTTTACGCCTGAAGTTCCGTTAGTTCCGTTTACTCCACTCGTTCCATCAATACCACTTGAACCTGAAGTACCACCAGCACCACTAACACCTGAAGTTCCTGATGTACCATTTGCACCATTAACACCACTTGTTCCGTTTACACCTGAAGTTCCACTAACGCCTGAAGTACCACTTACACCTGAAGTTCCGTTAGAACCATTTGTTCCACTTGTTCCATCTATTCCTGAAGTTCCTGAAGCACCATTAAGACCAGAAGTACCTGATGTTCCATTTGCTCCATTTGTTCCTGAAGTACCATTAATACCAGAAGTACCAGAAGTACCATTAACGCCTGATGTTCCTGAAGTTCCGTTTACACCAGAAGTTCCTGAAGAACCTGATGTACCATTTACCCCTGAAGTTCCGTTTACACCAGAAGTTCCTGAAGAACCACTTGTACCATCGATTCCTGATGTACCATTTATTCCTGATGTACCTGAAGTACCATTAACACCTGAAGTACCATTTATACCTGATGTTCCACTCGTTCCATTGACACCACTTGTTCCATTGACACCACTTGTTCCGTTAGAACCATTACTACCACTTGTTCCAGTAGTTCCTGAAGTTCCATTAACCCCTGATGTACCATTACTACCAGCAGTTCCTGATGTTCCATTAACGCCTGATGTTCCACTTGTTCCATCTATACCAGAAGTACCATTTACTCCAGAAGTTCCTGAAGTACCAGTTGTTCCTGAAGAACCATTTGTTCCTGAAGTACCACTTGAACCATCCCCACCAGAAGCACCATCTAAATTTACAATCCAAGAATTATAAGTTCCTGAACCAACTGTTCTTGTAGGCGTTGCAAATGCTAAAGCACCAGTTCCTGAATTATATGTTATTACTTCACATTCTTGAAAGTTTGATACATCGTAAACTATAATAATAGATTGAGCTGGGGTATATGCAAGTCCAGTACCTACGATTAAAGTTCCTGAATTACCTAAAGTAAACGAAGTTGAAGAAGTTGTCTTATAAAAATCTCCATCTAAACCACTTGTTCCACTTGTTCCAGTAGTTCCTGAAGTACCACTTAATCCTGAAGTTCCGTTTGTTCCTGAAGAACCACTCGTTCCATTAACCCCTGAAGTTCCATCAATTCCTGAAGTTCCAGCACTACCATTAGTTCCTGAAGTTCCATTTATTCCACTTGTACCATTTATACCAGAAGTTCCTGAAGTACCATCTGCACCTGAAGTTCCTGAAGTACCATTACTTCCTGAAGAACCACTTGTACCATTTACACCAGAAGTTCCATTTATACCTGAAGTTCCATTACTACCAGCAGTACCACTTGTTCCATCTATTCCTGAAGTACCATTGCTACCAGCAGTACCTGAAGTTCCGTTTACACCTGAAGTACCATTAGTTCCTGAAGAACCAGAAGTTCCGTTTACTCCTGAAGTTCCATCTGTACCTGAAGAACCATTAGTTCCTGAAGTACCATTAGCACCTGAAGAACCTGAAGTTCCAGAAGTTCCATTATTACCATTTATACCAGAAGAACCTGAAGTTCCATTAGTTCCATTAAATCCAGAAGAACCTGAAGTTCCGTTAGTTCCGTTTATTCCACTTGTTCCATTAATACCACTTGAACCTGAAGAACCACTTGTTCCATTAACACCTGAAGTTCCTGAAGTACCATCGATTCCTGAAGTTCCATCAATACCTGAAGTTCCTGAAGTTCCATTTGCACCATTTACACCACTTGTACCACCTGAACCTGAAGTTCCAGCACTACCATTAGTTCCTGAAGTTCCAGATGTACTACCTACGGCAACACCAACTTGATTTGAAACTACAATTATTGATGGTGCTAAAGGACTTGCGTATGGAGTTGTTGTAGATGGTTTTGCAACTAATCTTGCAGTTGCATCGGCAGAAGCAAAAACAAACTCCACATAATCATTTGCTTGTAAATCAAAAATATAAGAAACAAAAGGTAGAAATTCGGCATTTGCTCCAATTAATTCAATGTAAGATGTTGTTCTTGGTTCATCTACTCCATTAATTCTTGCCCAAATTTTAACTTCATCATTACCACCACTATTTTTATCTACTTGTGCTGAATATCCTATTTCATATATACCAGCATACGGAAAAGTAATTTGAGAACCACTTATTGTGATTCCATTACTAATTTCTGTTGTGTTATATGTAATTATTGTTGGTATGTTTGACCCAGTAACGACTTGTGTAGTAGTATCAGAAAAACTACCATACCAGTTAGCAATACCTGAACCTGATGAACCATTAATACCAGAAGTTCCAGCACTACCAGTTGTTCCTGAAGTTCCAGTTGTTCCACTTGTTCCACCAGTTCCTGAAGTTCCATTAATACCTGAAGTTCCTGAAGTTCCGTTTATTCCTGAAGTACCTGAAGTACCACTAACACCTGAAGTACCATTAATACCAGATGTTCCGTTTATTCCTGAAGTTCCGTTTATTCCTGAAGTTCCGTTAGTACCATTTGTTCCTGAAGCACCATTAGTTCCATTTAAACCTGAAGTTCCTGAAGAACCACTTGTACCATTAACGCCTGAAGTTCCATCTGCACCTGAAGTTCCAGAAGTACCATTAAAACCAGAAGAACCATTTGTTCCTGAAGTTCCACTTGTTCCTGAAGTTCCACTAACCCCAGAAGTACCTCCATTAACATATTCTGATAATAACTCTATATTACCATAAATGTCTTTAACCATTGCTTGTCTGGAAACTCCATCGACAAATAATGCTAAACTATTACCATCTGGTGATTGTATATTTGATTTTCCTGAACCACTAACTTCTGCCATAATTTTTTTTTATATACTACACAATACAAAGAGTACCATTATTATTCCAAATAGAATTTTTAGGTAATCCTTTACTTGATGTAGGTAATTTTGTAATAGAAAGATTTTCAAAAAATGTTGTATCGTTTCTATCTGCAACTATATTAGAGCCAATAATATGAGAATTAGTGTGTTTGCTAATTTTATTATTTTCCCCAGCTAAAACAGAAGAAAATTTACCATCAACATTATTTAGACTTCCACCATTGATTATTCCAAAATCGGCATCAACAGTATTTCCTTTTCCACCATTAATAATAGTATGACTATTGTCAGTTGTATTTGATTCTCCACCATTAATTACAGAGAAGTTACCTCTATTAACATTAAATTCACCACTTAAAATAACATTGTTTTCCCCTATTAGAGAATTGTTACCATTGATTGGTCTAATGCAGTTTTTTTCTTCTACTAAATAAAATTCGCTTTGACTTGAAGAATTAGAATTTTGTTGAATAAAATTAGATAATAATTCAACATTACCATTAATATCTTTTAGCATAACTTCGTTTGTTACGCTATCAACATATATTGCTAAACCACCACCATTTGGTGCTTGTACGTTTGATATTCCAGCTTTTATTATGCCCATAATTAAATATTTTAAATTTTAAAATCCTAAATTAGATACTGCAAAAGCAATAAATGAACTTTGTGTAAAAGGTGTATCTGTTGAATCCACACAAGTTGATAATGGTTGATTAAAAACTGAAGTAAAATTACCTAAATATTTATTGTAAATCAATGCCATAGGCGTTGGTTCTTTTAAACCTAATACATCAATAGCACACGCATCTTTTGGTATAACCAAAATTACTTCACCATTTGTTGATATTTGCAAACTACCTACTACAATTTCTAATTTATTCATTTTTATATTTTTAAAAGTTTAAGAATTAATCCCCAAACAAATGTTAGCACCAATCCACCACCAACTAATTTTGATTTAAATTGCTTGTCTTTTTCTATATAGGCAGTATGTTCTTCTACCTTTTCGATTAATCCAGTTTGACCATAAGTTTTATCGCCAATTACTGTTTGATTTAATTTAACTAAAGATAAATTAACTTCTTGAATTTTTAAACTCATAGAAGATATATTTTCTTTAATCCACGCTATATCAGATGCACTTACTTCAACTTTTTCTTTTCTTGTAGTTGGTTTTCTTTGTACTGCCATATTCTTAATTTATAAACCTAATTCTCCCAAGTGTTTTCCAAGTGAGATATTTTTACCATTTTTATATCCGTTGTAAAATGATAATCCGATATTATTATTTACTTTCATAATAAACGAACAAACATTTAACACATCATCGTTTGTATCATTTGCATACAACTCTAATGACTTTTTTAGAAAAGGATTTGCCAATGCTTCGTATTGAAAAATATCCATTTTCTTATCCATTATTTGTAAGAAACTAACGTTCTCAATTGCTTTAAAGTTATTACACATTGTGTAAAAAACAGTGCCATTTGGGTCGTTTGTTACTTTAATTTGAACTTGCTCTGCTGGTATATTATATGCTTTTGCGTATTTTGTAATCCCAGTAGTCATAATCTTTTTAACTATTCCTTCTACCATTTTGTTGTTATTTTAATAAGTTTCTCGTGTAAAATTAACTATTTTATTCCTAAAAATTTTGCTAAACGTGGATTTTTTTCTTTGAAATTCCCAACTTTTTTACTCAATCCATAATCTCTTAATAAATCAGAAGAATATTGGAAAGTATCATTGTTAAATTCTAAAGTGTAATCTATACCAACAAATTTAACCTTTATGTAACCAGAAACTTCAAAATTAATAGGTTTTTTACCCAATACATCTTGTATGAAAGGTAATATTG
>JAULBY010048606.1:0-12169 GCA_032358315.1 Ophiocytium majus
CGTTTCTCGTTCGTGTATGGCGAGCCGGTGACGGAGAAGCCGCCGCGCGGCCCCTTGCGTGCCGGTGCGAACGCTTCCGTGGTGGCCGGCATGCTGGTATTGATCCTGATTTTCCTCTGGGCTCGCAATTGGCAGCAGCTGGAACCGGAAGACTACGAAGACTCGCCCAAGCTATTCGGTATTTTGTTGAGCTTGCTGGGCCTTGCATTGGCCTTCGGCGGCGTAAGCATCGATCTGCTTTATTTCATCGTGATCGGCATCATGCTGGCGGTGAACGGCTGCTTGCTGTTTTTCGGCAGGGGCGCGGCGATCTGGTTCTATGGAATCACGTTGGCGACCATCTGGATTTGGTCGGGCATTGAAGTAGGCCCTTCGGTCTTGCCGGTATTGCAGCAGGTTGCGCTGCCGAGCTTGATCGGCTTGTACCTGTTTTTCTCGAGCGTGTCGGATCGATTGCGGAATTGATGTCGTAGCCTGGTCACGATAGGAGTGCCAGGGCTACGACTGTCATGATTCGTGGTGCAATTCCAGCAACGGAACTACAGGTTCAAATTGCCACCAACCAAACCCAGGATGCCGATGATGATCAGGTAAATCGCCACGATGAAGTTCAGCAGTTTCGGCTGGACCAGAATAAGGATGCCGGCGAGTAATGCGAGGATGGGTGCGAGAGTGATATGCATTGGGTATTCCTTGGATGTTTGGCGGGATGGACCGGGCTCACAATGTCGCATAGGTGCGCCTTCGTCTATTGATAGCCCAAGGTCAAACCCGAGTCTGTACGCTATCGAACACAATGGCCATAAAGACTGACGGCTTCGCAAATATCATCGGCGATCAACCCGGCACTGGAAGCAATTGAATTTCGAACGGATATGCACGTAGGCGACTGATTCGTCTTGCAGAATATTCTGACAAGCGGATGTCAGGTCTTTTCCCGGAACCGCCTTGCCGGTGTCGTAGCGGATGAAATGGTTTTCGCCGTAACCGCGGAGGATGGCGGGATCGAAATGATCGAACCATGCCGGCATCGTGTTGCTGTCGTAATGTTCGCATGCGTCCACGTGCAGAAAAACGGGGCCGGTTTCCGCATAGGGTTGCAACGCATCGAATGGCCGGTATGCCAGCAACAGCATCGCATCGCCTTTCGCGATCAGACCAAGGCAGTGCCGGCAGGGGTTCGACTTGCCGTCGGAAATCATTTCAACGGGCTTCTGGCCATTCGCATCAGGCTCAAGCTTTCTGAGCTTGATGGCTTGTTCGGTTGCAATGCCACGCACGCGCAGTTCTTTGGAAATATTGCTTGTCATCTTCAACTCCTGGTTCCGGTGTGTTGAAGAATCTAGCAATGAATTTCCTCGTCGAATATCCGAATCCTGTTATTCGCTTTTCATATCATCGAGGGCCCGAAATTCTCTTGTACACCAGTTGAATGCCGGCGCGGCCGATTGGCATCGTGATGCGCATGGTGTCGGCGGTGCAGGTATACGTGCGGCTGGTATTGGCCATCGTGACCGGTGAAGTCGGAACGGTTTTTCCCGTTCTTGAATCGGTGATCGTGCCCGCATGGTTGCCGGCATCCGGGCACATGTTCACGCTGCCGCCGGACGTGGACCAGCGACCACTCGATTGGCCGGAAAATTGCGCGATGGCACTGCTGCCTTCGCCGCTGACCCTTGCATTGGTGCGGGCGCCGGATGAGAAGGTGCCGTCCTCATTCAATATCATGATCGAGCCGTCGGCCGAATAATTGCTCAGTCGCGCCTTGTCGGCCAGCACGAATTGCCGCATGAATTGTTGCGCGCCGTCGGACGTCATTTGCCAGGTACCGATCAGGCAGCGATCAATGGTCCGGGTGCCGGCGCATTCGGTGCAGCGGTGCGCGAGCGTTCCGGTAATTTGCATCGGCGTATCGGCATTCGCCGAGGCCATCGCGACGAAACGGTATTCGCGCATGCGGCCATCGAGTGCATCAATGCTCGATGGAATCGCGCCCCAGCTTGCGGCATCGCGCGCCTTGGCGGCATGGTAACGAACGGGACGCGGGCTGACGTTCCAGCGTCCGCATTCGAAGAACAGGTCGCCGCGATTCAAGGTAAACGGAACCAGGTTGATGCGTTCCGTGCGCGTGGCACTCCAGAGCATGCTGTTGCCGCGCTGCGGCGTGGAGCCGATGGAAGCGCCCTGGCCATCGCGGATGCGTTGGTCCATGTAATCTTTCGCGAATTGCAACCATTGGTCTTCGGTAAGTGCGGCCATCATTGCATTGCGTTGTGCCGATACGTTCGCGCTCGATGCCATGCCGCGCAGGAAAGGAAGTACGCGGGTGCGCGGACGACCGAGCCATGAGAAGAATACATAAGCCTCGTAGGCCATGCGGTTCAGCGGCAGGATGCGCGATTGCTCGTCGAAGATGCGAACGCGGTCCGACGAGTACCAGGGCGCGGCCATCGCGGCGGTAATAAACCATTCGGCGGAACCTTCCAGCCACCAATCACCGCCGGCACCGCTTCCCGATGCACCAGATTGCATTTGTGCGGTGGATAAATTTGCCCGCTGCACGCAATGGAAAATCTCATGGGCAATGGCGGACGCGGCAGTGTCCGGTCTGGCGGCTTCGCCCAATAGCCAGACGGCGATCAGACATTCATCGCCGGGCAGGAAGGAAGTTTGAGCGGCGATTTCACCGAAGCGTTCGGTGCTGCCGCCGGGCGGCAAGTCGTCGATCAATAAAACGGTGACGTCGGTGAAGCGGAAACTTCCGAGCGACGGCATGGCGCGTGCGCTTGCGTTGATTCCGCTATTGAATGCGCGGATGACGCCGGGTAGCGCAGCCCAATCGGCGGCGACGTGATGCACGAGGCGTATATGCGTTGTTCCGGAACTCGAACTGACCGCGGCCCTGCCTGCTTCAACGCACAGGAAGTCGGTACTGGTTCGCAGCCTGGCGTCGAATCGCGCGAGGTAGCTTGCATCATTGCAATTGCCGAAGGCGGCATTGGCCGGGGCGCAAAAAATCAGACACAGAAATAAAAGCGCGATTCGAACTACGGAATTTTGCATCGTCATCACTCCATGCAAGAAGAGAATCCAACGAAGATCATGGACAGCAATGGCCGTGACTTCCATCGAAAGCTGCCAATATTAACGACATTTATTGCGTGCGGAGGACAGGCTGCATTGCCAATTGTTCAGGTTTTTATTTACAAGCTGGCGAATAAATCACCCGCCTTGAATCAGCGCGAGAACGGCCTCCGGGGGTCTTCCGATAACGGCTTTATTCTCGATGACGACAATCGGCCGCTGCATCAGCAACGAGTGATTGGCCATGAAGGACAACCATACGTTTTCATCGCGAGTATCGGCGCTGCTCAGGCCGAGTTCCCTGGCGATCGGCTCGTCGAAACGGATCAACGATTTCGCTTCGATGCCTAGCTGATTCGACAATATTTTCAATTGTGCGACGGACAAGGGCGTTTCAATGTAGTCAACGACCTCGGTTTGAATGCCATGTTCGAGCAAGAGATTCAATGCCGCATTGGATTTGCTGCATTTCACATTGTGATAAACGACGGCTTTCAAAATCGGCCTATTTCTTTTCTTCGACGGTTTTGACGAAGCGGTATTCATCGGTGTCATCGAAGCCGAGGCTGACCACTTTTCCGTCCGGCGACAGCGAGAACTGCAGCATGGTCCAGCCATAGCGGCCATCACCAAAACGTGCGCGGAAGCTGTCGTAATTCCAGTGTTGGAGGATGCCGTCGTTCTCTTCGCCGATGCCGAAACGGATTTTCAGTTTTCCGTTCAATTCGCTGACCAGGATGTCGCCCCAGGCAGGATGCACGTAACGGCCGGCATATTGATTCAAGGCGAGGCTTGGTCGGGTTCCCTTCACGCGCAGCTTTTCCTGTTCGGCAACGGCCTTGTCCTGACCGGTTTTGGCGTCGGTATAGAGTTTCAGTAAATCACCGCTCCAGTCGCGGGCAGGCGCGTCGGTATACAGATCGAAAACCTTCAGCATGATCGCATGACGGATTTCGACGTGATCGGCATTGCCGAAAACATAAACGCCGATGTGGTCGTCAGGCAGCAAGCCGACCAGTGCGGTGCGGCCATCCATGCTGCCGGTATGCATCGCGACGAATTTGCCGCGGTAATCCTGCAGGAACCAGCCCAGGCCGTAGGCGGTCCAGTGCGGTTTCGTCAGCGCGGTGCTTGGATAAAAATCGTTTGCCGGCACCAGTGCCTGGGGCGAAAACAGTTCGTGAAAATTTTCTTCGCTGACAAGACGTTTGCCTTTGTACTGGCCGCCCGAGAGTAAAAAGTCCAGCCAATGCCCCATGTCTCTTGCCGTAGACCAGGTGGCGCCGGCGGCCGGCACCGGATCGACCGGCACTTCCCTGATCACTTTCAATTGATTGTCTATTTCAAAATGTGCCGAAGAACGGTTGTTGTCTTTGGAAGCCAGCGACTGGGCCAATGTGGCATAAGAATGGTTCATCTGCAGCGGTTTTAAAATGCGTGTAGTGACGAATTGTTCCCAGCTCATGCCGGAGGCTGCGGCGATCACTTCACCGGCCGCGCCATACATCACGTTCTGGTAAATGAAACTGCTGCGCAGCGAATAGGCCGGTTTCAGGTATTGCACGCGCGTCAGTATTTCGTGCGTAGTGAAGTCGCCGCGACTCCATAAAATGTCCGCGTTGCCGAGGCCGGCGTTATGGCGCAATAAATCGCGCACGGTCACTTGTTCGGTCAGGTAAGGCGTCGGCATTTGAAACCAGGGCAGATGTTTGGTGACCGGATCGTCCCATTGGATCTTGCCTTCATCGACCAGCATGGCGATCGAAAGAGCGGTCATCGCCTTGGTCGTCGACATGATGCCGAATTGCGTATCGGGATCGACCGGTGCGGTATCACCGAGTGTCCTGATGCCGAATCCCTTTAGATAGACGACTTTGTCGTCCTTCATGACTACGATAGAAAGGCCGGGCAGCTTCCAGTCCTTCATGCCTTTTTCAATAAACGTATCGAGCGCTTGTTCGTGCGTTGCCGTATCGGTTTGTGCGTGCAGCCTGGGTGCGGGTAATGACAACAAGCACAACAATGCAACGGCGGGAAAAAGACGCATGGCGGAACCCCTGGCATGTTCGAACGATAGGCGATATTACCGCAAGCGACGGGCAGGATAGCCATGCATCGGACATAAAAAAGCCCCTTGTCCGGAGACAAGGGGCCTAGTTTCGAAGCGAGCGACTAATGGTGCCAGTTGCTGAAGTTGAGGATCAGCCTGAATACCGAGTCGTTGAGCGAGTAGCCGTTGTTGTATTGGCGGCCATAGCGGTAGCGGCTGTAGTAACCATCTTCGTAGCCACGGCTGAAGCCCTGACGGAAATAATAATTATAGGTGCCACGGTCCACGTAATAACCGTAATAGCCGTAGTTGGCGTCCTGATAGGCATAGGCATCGCGGTAGTTATAGCCCCAGCGGTCCATGCGGTCGGCGCGACCGGCATAGTAACCTTCTTCATAACCGTAGTTGATGGCCTGGCGCATCAGGTCGGCCTGGTAGCGGTTGGCATAGTAGTAACTGCCGCCACGGCTATAACGATAGATGATCGGCGAGTAGTAATACGAGCCACGGTAATAATCGTTTCTGTGATCATCGAAGTGGCGGCGCTGCTGATTCATGCGTTCGTAATAGCGTTGTTGCGAACGATACTGCTCGTTGCGGTTTTGGCGGCGAAGGTTTTGCGTAAATCGCTCCGCAATCGATTGCTGGTTATCGAAGTGACGACGGAAATCGTTTGCCTGGCGTTGTTGCTGGTCCTGCCATTGACGTTGCTGACGTTCCTGGTCGGGGCGCAAGCGGACGTTATCGCCGCGGTTTCCACGATCGCCGTTGTTGTCGCGATCGTTGCGGCCAAAGCGGTCGTTGTTGTTATCCCTGTCGCCACGGTTATCGCGTCCGTTACGATCATTGACGTTTTCGTCATTGCGGTCGTTGCGGTTGTTGCGATCATCCGGACGATTGTTGTCACGGAAATTATTGTCGCGGAAATTCTGGCCACGTGGATCGGGGCGCTCGCCTTGATTTTCGCGATCGATACGGGCGCGGTCGGCACTGCCGCGTTGCATGGCCAAGCGCTGGGCCGCAGCATCGCGCTCGGCGACTTCGCGGCTTTGCCGGTTTTGCTGCTCTTCAATCTGGCGTTGACGCAAGCCTTCCCGTTCACGCTCGTTTTGCTGGCGGGCGATGTCTATCCGCGGATTGTTGCCGCGATCATTGCGTTGATTGTTATTGTCTTGCGCTTCCTGGAAACGTTCACGGATTTGCTGTTCGCGCGATTCGCGCACGGCTTGCGTCGCCTGTTCCTGTTCGGTGCGGGCCTGCTCGCCGCGGCGCGGTTTCTTCTCGCGGGAATCATCTTCTGCAGCGACAGGTTTGTTGTCCTGTTCCGAGGCGTCCCGATGTCCACCTCTTTGTGCCAGGACCGAAGTAGTGGCAGCCAGCGACAGCATGCCGGCGATGGTGGTGACTAACAGTGTTGCTGATTTGGTGTTGCGGTTCATGGCAAGCCTCGTTATGACGGATTTCACGATGCCTATGAGGCCCGAATTCTGCTGAACGAAGTCTGAGGCCATCCGGGTTTCGACAGCCTGTATTTATTTGTATTTAGCGAACGTTTACTTGCTGAATATGCATTAAGGAACCTTGTAAAATTTTGTCAACGAGATTGCTTTCTGGCCATTGTTCACGGCTTCTTGTAGACGTGCACGAAGCGATCCGTTTTTCCTTTTATCGCCGCATTGAAAACATTCAGGCTGCGATCGTCGTCGCTGTTTCGCAAATCCGTTATCGAGCCAAGGTATTCCAGGCCATGCGCCTTGAAATCGGCGATGGCGAATTTTTCATCGATGCGATGCAATGTCTTCGAATGGGTAATGCCCGAGCCATCACGCGCAGCATGATCCACGATCAACAGTTTCGCGCCTGGTTTGAGCGCCTTGACGATTTGATCGATGAATTGCGATGCGTCGATCGCAGGCCAGCCATCAGCGACATCCACCACATACAGATCGTGGTAGGACATCACGATCAGGGCGCCATCCAGCGTTCTGTCGCCGAGTTTCATATTATCGGGCGATGAAACCTCATAACGCACATTTGGCAAGCGATTGTCGGCCAGACGTTTTTCCAGTCCTTTCTTTGCGTAACCGTCATACGGCGGATTATTGATAAGCCGGATTTGACCTTTGGGCCCGACGACATCCGACAAGATTTCGCTGTAGTAGCCGCCGCCACCGAAAATATCGGCGATAACCGCTCCACGTTTGAATCCCACCAATGTCAGTACTTCCTGCGGTTTGTCCCGGCCGTCGCGTTCACGGTCGGCTTCCGAGCGAGCCGGATTGGCCAGCGCCGCCGCGACCGAACTACCGGATGAAGTTCCCGAACTGGCGCAACCGGCAAGCGTGATTACCAAACTTGAAAGTAAAAGTATGAGTGAGCGCATTTTTGTATTCTCTGGAAGTACCTGCTGCGGCCGCATTACAACGCGGCGCAGCCTGCAAGTTAGCGTGAGTTTTTTCGTTACCAAACCTTGACGCGTTTATCGGGCGGCAAATAACGTTGTTGCCCCTCTTTTACGTCGAATGCGGTGTACCAGGCATCCTGGTTCCGGACGGTTTCGGCGCGATATTGGCCCGGTGCATGAACGTCGGTGAGCACTGCATTACGGGCCGCAGGCTCACGCGCTTTCGAGCGCCAAGCTTGTGCCCAGCCGAGGAAGAAACGTTGTTCCGGCGTAAACCCTTCGAGTGTTACTGACGGTTTGCCTTGCTGCGATAGCACGTAGGCATCGTGAGCGGTGGCAAGGCCGGCGACATCGGCGATATTTTCTCCGAGAGTGAGCTTGCCGTTGACGGCTAGATCCGGGAAAGGTTTGTAGCTGTCGTATTGCGCGGCCAATGCAGCGCCGGCAGCATCGAATTTGGCGAGGTCTTCCGGCGTCCACCAATTCACCATGCGTCCCTGTTCGTCGAACAACGCACCGCTGGAATCAAAGCTGTGCGTGATTTCATGACCGATCACGGCGCCGATCGCGCCGTAATTCACGGCATCGTCCGCCGCACCGTCGAAGAACGGCGCTTCGAGAATCGCGGCCGGAAACAGCAGCCGGTTTTCTAGTGGAACATTCAGTGCATTCACCGTTTGCGGCAGCAAATACCATTCGTTGCGATCCATCGGCGTACCGAGTTTTGCGATATTGCGCTGGTATTCGAATTGGCTCGCACGTGCGGCATTGCCCAACGCATCGTCGGCACTGATTTGCAGTGCGGAATAATCACGCCAGTTTTCCGGATAGCCCATACCGACTTTGAGCGTGGCGAGTTTTGCCTTGGCATGCGATTTGGTCGCCGGCGTCATCCAAGCGATGGCGTCGATTCGTTTGCCGAATGCCACCAGCAGATTTTGCACCATTTCGTCGGCACGTTTTTTCGTTTCCGGGCTGAAATGGCGCTCGACGTAAATTTTGCCGACCGCTTCGCCCAATGCCTCGTTCAACGCATTGATGCCGCGTTTCCATCGATCCTGCTGCTTTGGCGTGCCGTTGAGTTTCGATTCGTAAAAATCAAAACGTTCGTCGGCGAACGCCTTGGCCAAATTGGGGGAGGCGCGATCAATCGCATGGAACGCAAGATAGTCTTTCCAGGTTTCGAGCGATTGCGTATTGACCAAGTTGGAAATTCCGGTGGCCGCACTCGGTTGCCAGACGATGAAGTTGACCTGGTCTTTGAGGCTCGCGCCCTCGAAGTAGGCATCCCAATTCAATCCGGGAGCCTTTGTCGCGAAGTCGGCGCGGGTCCAGAAGTTGGCGCCTTTTTTCACGTCATTGCTGTCTTCCTGCGTGGCATGGGTGCGGGCAACGGCAATTTCCAAGGCTAGAATTTGTTTCGCTTTTGCATCGGCGCCCTTGATGCCTGCAAGCGACAGGACTTTCGCAATATGGTCCTGATACTGCTTGCGCATTTCGACCATGCGTCCGTCTTCGAGATAGAAATCGCGATCAGGCATGCCCAGCCCGCCTTGCAATAAATAGGCCGCGTATTCATTCGGCTTGTCGAGATTTTGCGGAACCCACAAACCGAAGATGCGGTCGGTGTAGTAATCGGTGGAATTGAGCACGTCGACGTCGGCCCGCAAAGTCTGGCCGAGCGCATGCGCCAATTCGGTTTTGTCCTTCAATGCGGCGATCGCGTCGAGTTCTGGTTGAACCGGTGCAATGCCCTTGGCTTCGATGCCTGCTTCATCCATGAAGGCGGAGTAGAAGTCACCGATTTTTTTGCTGTCGCTGCTCGTGCTTTTGTTGGCGGCGGCTTCTTCCGCAATGGCACGGGTGCGGGCGAGGGCTTTTTCGTTCAATACGCTGAAGCTGTTGTAACGCGAACGATCGGCAGGGATCTCGGTGTTTTTCACCCAGTTGCCGTTGACGAAGTCGAAAAAATCGTCGCCGGGCGTTTTCGTGCGATCCATGCCGTTCAGGTCCACGCCGAAACTTCCGAGCGCGGGTTTTGAAGGAGCGTTGTCAACGGCGGTAGCGGCTACGGCAGATTCCGGCGGCGCGTCCGACTTTTTACAGGCGGTAAGCGTTACTCCGAATAAAAAGGTGGTGGTCACAAGCAGCATGGAGCTGCGCAGAAGGATGGCCATGGAGCACTCCGGGATCGGTAAACGGTGGGCCGAGCATAAGCCTTGGCCTGCCTTTGCGCAAAGCTCGGAAGTCATGGGTTCGGGCTGGATTGGGCCACCATTATGGCGGTGGGAAATGGCCTTCCCGCCATTTGAAAACGCGGCAGTCTCTCGCTTTGTGATGACAGGCGGCGAGATTGGAAAAAACCTAAAACACAGCCCGGGTGATGGCTTCATCCCACCCGGGTTATCACACCGGTTTTTACGGCATGATTATTTCCAGTTAGCCAATTCGCTGGCCGTGATATAGCCGTCGTGGTTGCGGTCGACCAGACGGAATTCAAACGTCAGCGCATGCGAGGACGGAATTTCGCGGCGCGACAAACGACCGTCTCCGTTTTTGTCCAGATCGGAAATTTGCACGGCGTAGTCGTTGGCATTCGGCAGTGTCGAAGACTGGCTTGAGGTAACGGTAACCGGGCCGGTGGTCGCCTGGATTTGCGTGCTTTCGGAGGTGTTGGCCGTCTGTGCAAAAACGGCGGGCGACAATGCCAGCAGGGCAATACTCAGCAGGTGTAATTTATTCATGGCGATGTGCTCAAGTGTGTTCGGGAGCCCAACGTAGCACCGGATTTGGCAACCTGTGATGAACAAAAATATTGTTCGTTTTATGTGTGCTGACGTACGGAAAGAGACAGTAGTGGAGAATATATTGGTCGCTTTAATTTGCGCCGGCGTCTATTGTCCCACTACCGTTTGGTAGGTCGCGCGACCTGCCGCTTTCGCCGCATACAAGGCATTGTCGGCAAGCCTCATCAATTCTTTCGCCGATGGTTTCTGTGCACAATAAGCGACGCCGATACTTGCGGTGACGACCAGTTTTACATCGTCGACGACAATCGGTTTTTCCATGATCGCCCTGAATTTCTTGGCGATATTCTCGCCGCTTTCGGGACTCGGATTTTCGATAAGCACGGCAAACTCGTCGCCGCCGAGACGTGCCACCAGATCCTCCGGCTGGACCGATCGCTGCAGGCGCTCGGCGAATGTCGTGATCACGGCATCGCCGACGGCATGGCCGTTCTCGTCGTTGATGGTTTTCAGATGGTCGATATCGAGATAGAGCAGCGTGATGGATTCGTTTCCGGAGTGCCCCTGAATCAGTGCGGTCGACAGGCGTTCTTCGAAATGGCGACGGTTGGCCAGGTTGGTCATGCTGTCTATTTGCGACAGGCGTTCCAGTTCCGCTTCCGCCAACTTCAGATCGGTGATGTCGAAAGTGAGGGCAAAAAAGCCCTGCACATCATTGTCGACGTTCCGGTCGGGCACGTAGCTGGTCTGGTAGAAATACAATCTTCCGTTGATCTCGCTTTTGCCTTCGAAGCTGACCGACTCGCCGTTCAATGCCGCTTCGATATACGGCTTGAGATCCTGATACAGCAATTCTCCGCGTACTTCGCGAACCGTCTTGCCGATCATGCTCCGGGTATCCATGCCGAATACCTGGCCGGAAAAGGAGTTGGAGAAAAGATAACGTTGTTCTTTGTCGAGATGCGATATCAATGCGGGAATATTGTTCGCGATCGCACGCATCCGGGTTTCGCTGAGGCTTAGCCGGTTGTTCGCGATTTGAAGTTGCCTGTTGAAGCGTCGTTGGTAGAGATAAAATCCGGTGGATACCAGCACCAGCAAAATGCTGAGTATCGTGACCGTCAGATAAAAACGTTGCTGGATTTCGAGGTTTTTTTCACGTTGTGTAGCGAGCGCGGCGGAAGTCCTCAGTTTTTCGACCTCGAACTCCTGCTGAACGTATTTCAGGCGTGCATTGAAGTCGTCGTTTGCCTGGGTCCGGTCGTAGGCGTCGAGTGTACTTTCCAGTTCGATCAGTCGCGCCATCAGCGGCTCGAGCGATGCCCTTGGACGGTCATGTCCCAGCATGTCCTGGACGAGCGCGCGCAGGGCCTGGCGTTCATCCCGGTCGAGCTTCAGCTTGCGATAGGTTTCCTGGGCCAGCAAAAGCTCGCGTTCGGCGAGCGCGCTGTCGCCATTGTTGATGGCGGCCAGCCCGAGCACTTCATGCCCCAGGCCGTAAAGTTGCGCATTCTTCAATTGCGACGCCAGCGCCAGTATTTTTTGACCATTCAAAACCTGTGTCGGAACGTCGTTCTTCATCCGCGCGATGCGTGCGTCTTCAAGGAACAGTTCGGCGCTCAATTTCGGATCCTGGATTTTCTCGGTCAGATTGAGCGCGATTCGAAGCACGTTCTGAGCCTCGGAAATATTACCTAGCTGCGCCATCGCACGCGATTGGTTCCTGAGCAAACGGGTTCTGACCAATAAAGCGGGGTTGTCGCCGAGAGCAACCAGCCCGCGTGCGGCGTAGTCCTCGGCCAGTGCGTGTTTGCCAAGCGTGTAGCTCATCGAGGAATACGCAAGATAGACATCGGCGGAAAGTTCGGGATAGGGATTCGACTT
>JAULBY010048617.1:0-12168 GCA_032358315.1 Ophiocytium majus
GCCGCAGCGCCTGCCTGGGCAGCGGCGGCCGCCCCGGCCCCCTGCGCCCCTTCCGCCACCATCAGGGGCGGCGTCACGTTTGCCGACCTGCTGCGCGGCGGCGGGGCGGGCAGGGGCGGTGGTGGCGCCACGCGCACAGCGTGAGTGCGCTGGCGGCTGGGTGACAGGAGCTGCTACGGCGGCGGCATAGGCAGCGCTGGGTGTGCGGCTGCAGGGTGTGGCTATGGTGTTTTGGGCGAGGCATTTGGGACAAGTGTGTGCGGCGTGGGCGAAGTCACTGTGCGGGGCAGCTGCGGCTGTTGCGTCGCACTGCGTTGACTGCCTAGGCACAGTGCGCGGGTGTGACTAGGGACAGGTGCATGGGGGACCATGGCACACGTGCGCGAGGTGAGTGTGTGAGGGGAGGGGGTGGAAGGGAGTAGACGTGGGTAGTAAACGAGACACAGCGCGAAATTGATGCGGCAGTGCTCCTGCAGCACTCCACACCGTAGCAGTTTTTGTCTCTGAACAACGGTTGGTGTGTGCTGTGCGGCGCCGGTGCCGTGGCAGTGCGGCACGCCACTTCTCGGTAGATGTGCAAGTTGTTGGGTGGGGGTGCAGCGGGCAGGACCGCAAATGGTCGTCTCCGGTGGGTGTTGCGCAGTGTCTTCTTTTCTCACGTGCCAGTTGCATGCGTCTCTCTGTGGGGCACCTTGCCACTACGGAGGCTCTTGCTGGCGCCTCATGCAAAAAATAGGGAATTGGGTCACGTGCACCAGGTAACTGTGCTGGTGTGCTGCCACCTGATGCTGCCATGGTTCAAAGTTTGTCTGATGCCTTCCTCATTTTTGGCACACTTTTTGGTGCATATTGGGGCCACTGCTTCGATTGCCGTGTCTCTTGCATTGCTTATGCCGCATTTGCAGCATCCTGCTTGCAACTGCATGTCATGGTGTGTGCGGCTAGTCAGAAGCTTGTGGTGTAGACTGCTGCTGCTGCGCTGAGCACAGCTGAGGCACCAGCGACTTTGCAAGTTGTCGCAACGTGTTTCATGTGCGAATACCAACCACTTCTGGTGCGCTGATGACCAGGGATAACTAGGAAAAGAAGGACTTGTACCCTCAAAAGACATGACAACGGGGGCGTCGACTGCAGTCTGTTTTGACACTGCAAGGCGGGCACTGTACCATGGTGCTGTCAGGAGCACCATGTGCTGCTGAGCACAACATTCCGACGGATTAGCAGGATTTGACGAACTGCGACTATGAGATCAGAAGTCTCTGTCGGCGAGGCACTCTCAGCAGCCCAGCGCCGCTACGCGCCAAGCAGCATGGCAGGCATTCACACCACTCAGCTGCTGCGCATCAGCCACACAAACGTCAACAACACGCAAACGGCTACGGCGCAAACCGAGTACCAGCAACCTCCCCCCCCAACGTGAAGGAACATGACTTCGATGCGAGAGAGTGATGGCAATGAGGTACGCTGCGGATTCACACGAGCCAGCTCAGCTGTTGAAGTCCCGCAGCTGCCCACGCTGTTACTGTCATCACCGCTCCAACCGTCAAAAAAAATTCATTTCTTTTACTACTACTACAGTAGGGTCAATATATGCCACAGGCTGTACAGCATGTTGCGGTTGCGGTTGCTGCTCGTGTCGCATCAGCACGAGCAAGATGTGCAGCAGCGGACAACCTGTTGCCTGCTGTGACCGTGCTATCGCGCAGAAGAAAGGCTGTCACGACTGCTCCTGCCGCTGCTCTGTCGCAACAATGGTGTGCTGTTTAGGAGCAGCACCAGCACCAGCAGACGGAAACCAAGGCCTTGGGTGAGGGCGCCAGCAAGCAGAAGCCCTCTACCTTGATACATGTGGGCGGCTTCATTGTTGGCACAGAGCTCTGTGAGAGGATGGCATACTATGGCATCGGCTCGGTAAGCGCCCCCATTTGCTTTTTTGGTGCGCAACTGCAGTGACTTCTGACTGTTCAGCGGATGCTTGCGGCATGGCGCACATGCAGCTTCGTCATCATGCTGCAGTGCATGGCGCACATGCAGCTTCGTCATCATGCTGCAGTGCACCTCTCAGTTGGGGTCCCAAGTGGCGTGACATGGTGTGAGCTACCACTCACACTTGCACTATGCCATTGGCTATGTCACACTACATGCATCATGATTATGTTTGGCCATGATGTCATTACTTGTCACCAGCACCTGCCCGCCAACACAAGCTGCTGCTGTGGCTGCAAGCGCGTGCGGGCACTGACATTGTGACATGTGTGTATGCTTGTGTCATGCGCAGAGCCTTGTGCTGTACATGCAGCGTGAGCTCAACATGGCCAACGCTGAGGCAGACATGCAGGTGTGTGGCATTGCACTTGCGATATTTATTTATTTTACACACGCTCACGTGCTCTTGTGCACTGACAGTAGTCGCCTACTGGTAGGTGCTGCTTGTTCACCAATGTGGATGCTTCATCCGCAGCCCGTTCCTACCAAATGCCTACACATGAGCCCCAGTAACTGAGAATGCTGTTGGAGTAACCATTAGTCCGCTGCAACCATTCTTGCCGCCATGCAATCCCCCAGTGCATGTTGGCACTTGTACACACACACCCTGCCCATACTCATGCATATCCCACAGCAAAGGGTTTTTCCACATCACCTTGTGACCCCAACGCGCTGCCGCCTCCCTGTGCCTCATGCTGCTGCAGTATGCCCTCTGGAGCGGCATGTGCTACGTGATACCACTCGTGGGCGCATACCTTGCGGACTGCCACTGGGGACGCTACAAGACCATTGCCATCCTGGCCATGGTCTATGTCCTGGGACTGGTGGTGACTGCCTTGTCGACTATGCCCCTGGTGGCAGACGCTGGGCACTCCCTGCAGACGGCACTGCTCTTCCTAGGCATGTACATCATTACCTTGGGCTCAGGTGCGTTGGTGGTGGCAACCGCTCGGCCTGACCATGCAGCATTCGCACCTGCTATGTACAATGTTTCGTGGCATGGCTAATAGGTGTAACCTTGATCTGCCTGAGCGCTGAGGTGCACGTTCAGCCACCCTACTGCGATGTGTGCCAGCCAGTGGGTTGTTAGGAGGGCACCTGGCTGAGGTTTGCCTGCAAATCTGACACCTCAGCACGCAGCCACTTCTTGCCCCAAGGTTCATTTACTGAGAGCAACACACTCTGGGTGGGCACGCAGCCACTGTTTGCCCCAAGGTTTATTGAGAACAACCACTCCTGGTGGCCATGTGCGGCTGACAGTTGCGGGTGCGCTCCATGGCTGCTGCAATGTGCCAACTGCAGGCCTAAAGTCTAGCGTGAGCACATTCGGAGCCGATCAGTTTGACCCCAACTGCCCCCAGGACGAAAAGGTACAGTCGCTGTGACATACTCGCTTCGCGTCACTCTTCTTGTATACTTGCATTGAGTGTGTGCAGTCCAGGCCACCTGCCTCCAGACTCTACGCTGTTGTACATGCGCAACATTTGCCACCACTGGCTGTGCATGCATGAAAACTCGTTTATTAACATTGCATGTGCTGGTGGTGAGCCTTGTTGGGCACATGTGCACAGAGCGCAGCGCAGGCCTGGTGCCAGAGATTCACCGCACAACCACAGGTCTGTGCAGGAGTTACGCCCAGTCACCGCTGTTGACTGAACATGGCTGCTGTGCTCTTGGTGGTGGTGCTGCTGCGACAGGAAAAGCCATCGTTTTTTTCGTGGTTCTACTTCTCAATTAATGTCGGAGCATTTGTGAGCTTCACCGCTGTCTCCTACATCTGCCAGTATGGCATCCCCCAGCTCGGTACGTGTTTCTTGCGTCACAAGGTCACGCACATGAACATGTTCACACCAGCCTGTACATGTTCACACCCAAGTTGCAATCACATCTTGTTGGGGAGGCACTGCAGACTTCACGTGCAGCCATGCCAGTGAGTATGACATGCAAGCATGTTCGGCAGTGTGTCGGGCACAGCAGCAGCAACCACGCCTGCGGCAGTGTGCTCTTGAACACTGCGTGCCCGCCAATCACCCCACCCAACACCACCGGTGCAATGCTGACAGTGCCATGCCCATGCCATACATTCCAATGCTGTAACTGCAGGTGGCCTGGACTGGGCATTCACAGTCGGCTGGTCGATACCCTGCATTGCCATGGCCGCGGCTGTGGTGGTGTTCCTCAGTGGCACCCACAAGTACAAGGTCACAGGCGCACAGGGCGCCTCCGTGCTCAGCAAGTCGCTCACCATCCTGAAGGATGCAGTGCTGGTGGCGGCCGGCATCACCAAGCAGGGGTCGCAGCCGCATCAGCAGCAGCGGAGGCCCGTTGTGACTGTGCCCAGCAGCGCTGGTGTGAGCCCCAAGCTGTGCGGCGAAGGGCAGGACGCTGCTGGCGCGTGCCGGGTGGAGAAGGGCCTGCCACTGCCGCTGCATGAGGTTTCGCTGGAAGAGGGGGGGGCTGACAACGGTGTTGTGGAAGGCGTGGGGGATGCGGTGTTGCCTAAGAAAACGCACTGGCTGGACAGGTGTGACCATGCTGCGGGTGTGTGTGCACATGGAGTAGACAGTGCGCATGATGGAATGCATGTGGCATTGTTGGCGAGCATGGCCAGATAAACTGTGCTGCGTGGCAGTGGCAGCTCGCTGGCATGTGTGCTGGATGCAAGTGGCAACGTTGGCACCCCCAAGCAGCAGCGCCTGCATAGGTGCTGCTTGCTGGGCAGCTGTCTTTGCACAAGAGGCATCAACATTGCCTGCTGCTTGGACAATAGTGCCTGGCGTGCACTCAATTACCATATGCCCTTGCTTCTGCTGCTGCAAATGCGTGCAGGGTGAGCGCCTCTCATGGCGGCAAGCACAGCGACCAGGAGGTCAAGGACGTCAAGAGCATGTGGCTCATGGTTCCCATGCTCGCACTGCAGGTACACACACACTCTGCCACACACACTCTGCCACACGCCGCTACCACACACCCCTGTGCGCATGCTTGCCATCAGAGGCAGCACCTACACTATGCTTCACCGCGACCACTCTTGCTCGCATGGCTTGTTGGAGGCTGGCACTGGCTGTGCAAGGGACAGAGGCTGAAGCACGTGTGACATGCAGCTGCGCATGCATACAAGTACGGTCACTGACTTCGATTTTTTCATTGTCTGCCTCTGAACTCTCTGTGCTCCAGATCCCCTTCTGGGCCGTGTACTCACAGAGCTCCACTGCTCTCCAGGTGAGCCACAGACCCGCCATGTCTGAACAACATGTGAACCGCATGCCTCTACACCGCCTTTTGGCCCTCTGACTCACACAGCAGCTGTCACTCGCAACACACTATGACCTGCACCACAAGTGTGCGGTGAGAATGCGCAGCAGTACTGCCCTCCTCACTTGCATTGCTGAGCACATTACCCGGCCCGGTTTGATGGCGTGAAACTGTGCCTGACATATACATGAAGTACACACAGCAGCACCGTCATTGGTGAATGGCGCCTGACCTTGTTGCCTGTGGCTTGCACTTGCTCCCCCCACACCTTGCTGTGCAGAACCAGGCCTGCCAGATGGACCTGAACCTGGGCTCTTTCAGCATACCCATTGCTGGTGAGCGGTAGGCACAGGTGTACTACTGCATGCTGTGCTACTGCATGTAGTACACCACTTGCTGGTTGCTGTGCATGAACCACAATGCGCGACATCCATGCCATCCATCCATCCACCGCTATCCACCATTTGTAGCTACTATGCGCAGACACTGTGCCACCAAGTGCTAGGGTGCACCCAGTGCAGGGCCACTGTGCCTGCCACCCCCAGTGCCACTGACACCTCGCAGCACGCATCAACCAGTGCACAACATACTGGCCACCGCACCTGACTTGGCCCCATGCCCCCCCCCCCTCCCCCGCTCTCCCCACGCAGCAATGAACAATTTCGATACGATAGCAATCCTGCTGCTGATCCCCCTGCTGGACCGCGTGGTCTACCCCATGATGCTGGCGCGCCGTGCCAAGAAGGCGGCTGTCAAAGCTGCCTCCTCCGCCGACACCAGCACCAGCTCACCCTCCACTGACACCGCCGATGCCGTGAGCAAAGACTCTGCCAAGCCTGCGGCCGTTGGCACCATCTCGCCCCTATCCAAGGTTGCCTGGGGATTCATGTTTGCGGGCCTGGGCATGCTGTTTGCGGGGTTTGTGGAGATGAAGCGGAAGGCGGAGGTGGGGGCGGAAGCGCCCGTGTCTGCATGCTTCTCTGGTGATGCCTCTGATTACAGCTACCAGCAGTTCCAGACGTACTACCAGACGGGCAGCGCCGCTGATGAGCCGTCCAACTGCTGGTGAGTGCGCCCATGAGGCTGTGTGGATGTATGCGCATGTGTGAATTGGTTGCAATGCAAGTGTAGGCATGCCATGCTGTTCAACGTACCACATGGTGCTGCGTATGCTTATGTGTACTTGTGTGGATGGCACGGCCACGGCTGCAGGCAGTAATGACCTGACCAGGCATGCGATTTTGCTGACGTGCCTGCTGCCAATGTCCAACCTCTCCTCATGCACTGCTTTCCTCCGCTGCAGGCAACTGCCGGGTTGCGACACGCTGACGGCAGCTGGCCTGCTGGCCCCCAGCTGCATTGGCTGCGACACCATCCCTCTTGCCAGCACCCTTTCCATCCTTTGGCAGATCCCTGCCTTTGTCTTCGGCGGCATCAGCGAGATTCTGGTGAGACACACACACTCTCTCTGCCTGTCATATGGCAGTCAGCATGTACTCGGGCAGGCATCAAGCTGCCATAATGGTTGTTGGCGCCGCTGACGCGACAGGAGCACACAATTGCCACGTCAAACCGGCAGCAGCACGCCCCTGCTTGCACTCATGTGTCCAACCTGCAATGCATACATTGTGAGTAGAGTTAAGTGACGCCGCACAGCCCCATGCCTTGTGCTGTGTACAACAGTAGGTCATTGCTGATGAGTGCTGTCCCTATCCGGTGCGCTTTTGCCTGCTTGCCCTGCAGGCTGTGGTCAGCATGTACGAGTTCTTTTATGACGGGGTGAGTGGTCTCGCTGTCTGTTGTAGCAATGCGTGCATTGGTGTATGTGTTGCTAAGGCTCTGCTCCAGGCACTAGAAGTTGGCAATGTGTGCCATGCTGCCGACTGTTGTGATTCGGATGCATTTGGGCCATGTACCAGGCTTGAGCACACACCACGGTGTGGGCTTGCCAGGCATTCAACACTGTAGCTAGCATGCAACTGACTCGTGCGACTGCCTCGCTTCCCCTGTACTACATGCAGGCACCGCTGTCCATGAAGAGCACTGCTGCGGCCCTCAACCTCCTGTGCACTGCACTGGGCAGCTGGATCACCATTCCCCTCATTTCGGTAAGATGCATGCCTGCAACACTTTCTTCACAAAGTTTGCAGAATCCGATTCATCAGAGCGTGCGGTGTTGTGGCAGTGTGTACACGGCACACCCGCTCACAGAACCCCAGGCCACTTGCCGTTGTCACACGCTGTTGCACTTTGTACATGTGCTTCGATTACCCATATTCTGTGACTCATGCCATATACCACATGCCTTCTGTGTTAATGCCCATTTTCAGCTGGTGAACACCGGTGGGTCCGGCAAGGAGTGGGTCCCCGCTGACCTCAACGATGGCTACCTGGAGCGATACTTTTTCCTGCTGGCAGGTGCGTTCTTGTGCACTTCAGCACCTTCAATGCCGTGCCTTAACGTTGCGAATGCTGCAGTTGGTGGCCAGTGCTATGCTCAACAGCATGGTCTGTGGGTTGGCGAGAAACACCCTTCGCCATTGCCGTTACCGGTGGGTATTTCAGGCATGAGTGATTGGTAGTTTAGTTAGTACTACTAGTAGCACCTTACTCGATGAGTCAATAGGCTGGTGTGTGCCTTTGCCGTGCAACAGCACCAAGCCCCGCTGATGAACGCGCCAACGCAAGTTCGCAGCTGTTCTATGCACACACCTGTCATCAGATGTACCTTAGTGCCGCCTGGAATACCTGTCCCACACACACACCAGGTTTTCTCATGTGGCTATATCGATGCCCAGCATGACAGTCACCTGCAGCCAATACACTTGTGTTGACCTCCCTCTCTGTGCGTGTGTTGCTCCCCCCCCCCCCCCACCCCCTCTTTTTGTGCAGGCATCATGGCGCTGGACATAGTGGCATTCCTGCTGTGGGTCAGGCGCCAGCGCCGTGCTGCTGCACAAGATGCTGCACAAGACGCACTCTGAGTGCGCTGCCATAGACGGCAGAGGACAAGCGTGTAGACAGCAGAGACCGAACATCAGTTTTTTGAAAGTTGCAAGAGGCCAACAGTAGTGGCAGCTAGCACTGCACTTGTCAAGGCTCGCCTCCCACCTGAGGGCCGGGTGTGTGTAAATACTACAGTAGTAGGTTAGAGAGTGTTGATACCACCATCTGAGGCCAGCACGTTATGATGTACTACAGTACAAACTGTGGCATCAGGCACGTGGAAGGCTATGAACACAGCAGCACTGTGCGCCCCCAACAGCGGCACACTTGGTGCCCATCACAAGCAGGAGGACAGGGTATGATCCTTTGTTGTTGTTTGTGTTACTTGTTACAAGTATCTCAGCAGGAGCAACGTCTTCGCAGCCGAGTGCCTTTTCAATGCACAAAGTTATCATTTTCGCCACATGCCGGACCCAGACCAGGCTTGACGGTGCCAGCACTAGCTGTGTTGTCTGCTGCTTTAGGCAACAATGCCTGGCCATGATGTTCATTGGTGCTGTCAGCCTGCTGAGCTGTGCACAACATACCGTGACGCGCACAAGGCAACACACATTCAACTGAGGCACTTCAAATTTAGCTCGCACACTGCATCACTGCAGCTGTTGTTGTGTTTGCCACGTCGCTTTCTATCGTACCCATTGCCTACGATCGACGCGCGCATCCTGCGACACAGAGCAGATGGCTGTGAATGAAAATGCATACATCAGTGCCCTACCATCCGCTCAAACTGTGTGGCCACCTACACAGTCCCACCACCAGATGTCCTGAGTCCCTGGCTGGGTGCTGCTGTCACATCTGATGAGTTCAAGCGGCAGAAGTCGCCAAAGAAGTGCCCTGCGCTCCACCAATATTGGCCAATGCCTGCCCTGTGTATGACCACCCCGGAGGCGCTGCAGTGTACTCGTGTTCAAGTGCACTACTGTAGTACTACCACTACAATAGTCAGCATACGCCGCAATGGATCATGTTTGAAGGGCATGTCATATCCAAAACAGTATACTGTAGTACTACTGCAGCAGTATGTATGTGGGAGCCCCCCAGTTTGCGTACCAGTGTATATACTTCTTGAAGTACACATATGCTGACTACCGTACAGTAGCGGTAGAATACATGCACAATAGTACACTGCGGCGCCTCCGGAGTGGCCATACACACAGCAAAGGCAGGAAGAGTGGCATGCATGTTCGTCCTCGTCATCAAATGTGCCCGCCGTAGGATATACCGCTGCCTGGAGTCCCTACCTCACACGGTGGAACAGCAAAGGCAGGAGGAGCGACAGGCATGTCTTGTGACCTCATACTTGAAGCATGTGACAGCAACGCCCAGCCAGGGTCTCGGAGGGGTACCAGGATTGCGTAGGTGGGCACGTAGTACCTTCGGGTGGTAGCGCATCGACAAGCCCATACATGTTCATGTACACAGCCATGCAACTGCTCTGTGTCGCAGGATATGCGCACCTGGTTTGCAAGGCGCATTCGGTAAGTGAGTGACATGGCAATCACCACCGCGCTACACTGATGCGGCACGCATGCCAGCTCAGTTCAAGTGCGCTGCCTTGTGCGCGTCACATTGTGTTGTGGCACAGTTCAGCAGGCTCGTAGCAGCAATGAACAGCGTAGCCATGTCATGTGCATGGCACATGACATATGCATGGCACATGACATATGCATGGCACATGGCATATGCATGGCAAACGACGTATGCATGGCACTGGTTTGGGTTCGGCATTTGAAAGCAGTCAGTCGTGCATTGACAAGCCACTCAAATGCGGAGACGTCTGGACGTTGCTCCCGCTGTGAAACTTGTTGGTGGACAAGTAACGCAAGCGAAACAACGGATTCACAGCCTGTCCGCCTGCTTGCGATGGGCACCGAGTGCGCCACTGTTTGTGCGCAGTGCTGCTGCGTTCACAGTGCTCACGTGTGGTGTACATGACACCAGTGGCACCTACTTCAAAAGTATACAAAGCACACCTGTGTACCAGCGACGTGGCAGTCGCATGTGCTTGATGCCACACTCAGATGTGCACACGCGGTGCTCACCTCATATGCCGGTTTCAAACACTACTGCGGTACGTACACCCGGCCCTCAGGTGGGAGGCGATCCTTCACAATCGGTGCTAGCTGCCACTACTGTTGGTCTCTTGCAACTCCAACAACGGATGTTTGTTCTCTGCTGTATAGACACTTGTCCTCTGCCGTCTCTGGCAGTGCACTCAGAGTGCGTCCATGTGCAATAGCACGGCGGTAGCGCCTGACCCACAGCAGGAATGCCACAATGTCCAACGCCATAATGCCTGCACAGAAAGACGGGCAGGGGGGCGGGGGGGCAGAGCAAGACACACACACACAGGGAGGTCAGCAGAGGGGCATTCGGCTGCAGGTGGCTGTCGTGCTGTGTGTGTGCATCGAAACACCCACATCACACCACCTGGTGTGCGTGTGTGTGTGTGCATGCAACAGCTGCGGACTTGCACTGGCGCGTTCATCAGCGGGACTTGGTGCTGGGCACGGCAAAGGCACGCATCAGCCGGTTCACTCATCGAGTAAGGAACCTAACTACCAATCACTCATGCCTGAAATACCCATTGGCAACGGCCCCTGCTTGCATCACTGCCAAAAAGTCTTTCTTGCCAACCCACGGACGATGCTGTTGAGCATGTGCCACAATGGCATATCTTTAAAGGGGCACACCTGAAGCGTGCTTCATTCAAGTGGCAGCCCTCACTTTTGTCATGGTGTTTTTTCTACGGAGTGGCGATGTGGCTTCAAGACAAAGGTTGCACCGGCAATTGCAACCGCCGGGGGCGGGACTTCACAGCTCAGGTCACCGCTGGATAAAACGAGGAGAGGGTGTTTGGTCATCAGCACCTCCGTCCCCACGAGCAGCAGCCATAGACACGCACATCACAGCGGTGGGCAAGTGAAAAGTCTATATTTAGTGCAGCGTAGTGTGAGCGGCAGGAAGGTGCGCTCAGCCACTGCGGTTGCACATGCACGTGCAGACCACCCGCCTCTCCGCGCATGTGTCATGCTACAGCATGCACATGCACTACCAACGCAACTTCACGGGGCGCAAGTAGCCCACTCGCTTGCCGCGCACTGTGTAAAAAAGCATACAACTCGCACCTATAACTGCTGCACCAGCGGTGGCAGCGCAGCCTTGCCAGCACCACCTGGCCCAACCCTCCCCCCACGCTGGTCACCACCTCCCACACCCTCCTCGCACTGCAGCGCAAGCGCACTCGGCTGCTGCATGCTCGGCCTGCCGGGCAGCCGGTCGGCAGCCGCCGCCCGGTCATCCTGTCTATAGCTCAGCCGCTGCTGGTGCCGGGCGGTGGAGCTAGCCGACAGCGCCCGCAGCCCCTGCTGCGGCTCATCTCCATCCTTGCTCTCTCCCCACTGGCACTCGCCAATCCTGCCCTGCAGCGGCAGCGCCCCCTGCGGCAGCGCCCTGTGGCTGGGCGACTGCTGGCGCAGCGTGCTGCCGCCACTGGCGCCGGCACCTTCGCGCAGCAGCGCCCGCGCCTCGGCCATGCCGCCGGCCGCAAACTCAAATGCGTCCGCAGACACCGGAGGCGGCAGCCTTGAAGTTGGAAATGTTGAAGTTGGCGGCCGCCCGCGCACACCAGCGCCGGCGTCCGCACCTGCCGCAACGTCGTCATCGCACCCCTTGGCCTCCAGCTGCCCCGCTTTCGCCCTGACTCTCGGCCGCACGGCGCCGAGCTGCGAGTCTCCGTCCTCCAGCTTTGCGGCCGCCGCCTCCGGCTCTTTCGCCACCTTGGCGGCGCCCGCCTCCCGCATTACGCGCGCCGCCGTGGGCTCCCGCTGGCTGCGCGCCGCCGACGCACTGGCCTCCCGCCCGCCCCTCGTGGCAGAGGCACCCGCGGGGGCGCTGGCGTCGCGCACGCTGCGCCCCGCA
>JAULBY010048628.1:0-12168 GCA_032358315.1 Ophiocytium majus
GCCCCCCCCCCCCCCCCCCTCCCCGCCGCCCTGTACCCTGTCCGATCCCCCCTCGCGCTAGCCACCAGCTGCCACCCCCGCCGCAGCTGCGCAAGTACCAGTTGCGCGTGGAGCTGTTAGCGCGTGGGTGCTTCGCCCGTGCGCACTGCATGGCGCCGCTGCGCCCTAAAGGCAGCGCGCCACGGAGCGCGTGCGCGAGGCGCCCACTTTCTTTTACACAGCGCCGGCGCCGTCATTTTGGCGGCGCGGGCTAGGCCCCCCCGACCCCTTGTCCGCCCAGGGCGCTTGGTCGTTTACAACCGAGCTCTGTAAGGAGCGTCCGCGGGCGCAGCGCCAGGTAGTGCCGCTGCGGCCGCGGGCGGCCAGGTCGGTTTTGCCGTCGTTTTACTGGCGCAAGAACGCCCCCGCCGCTGCTGCAGAAACAAGAATGTGTGTGTGTATACGCCCCTTTGGCTGTAAGCCTCTGGTAGTGGCGGTGCTGCTGTTGCCCCCGGGGGCGTGCGCACCGCTACACAGTGACGCTGGTGCCAAGGCGCCACTCTTGGTGTTGCCGCCTGTACACGTACAGCATGCCGTTGGTAGGCGTGTTTGTGCCTGTGACGACCAACAGACCCGCGCGCATTGAGACCGCCTCTTAGCATATCAATGCGCCCCTCATGTGGGGCTTCCCCTCAAAACAGGCGCGCTGGTGTCCATGCCTTGCTGTTCTTGCTTGCTTGCTGCTGCTGTGAATATCTGGTGCGTCTTGCCCGCTTGCGTGCGCGTGCTGGGTGGCGCCTGGCAGTGGCTGGGCATGATGCCATGCTGCATTGCCCTGCATGAGTGCTTGGGTTGCTCGTCTGGCTTTGAGCTGACAGTGGTGAACTTCATTCTTGAAGTTGCAGGTTGCAACTGCCAGCCCTCCTGCTGAGCACTGCTCTGAGCTGACCTGTACTGCTCAGCAGCTGTGGGCAGGTGGGCGCACATGATTGTGCTTGCAGCCTGTGCCAGAAGTACCGCACATCATGACAAGCATTGCAGGCACGGGGGCGGCAGCAAGCATGGCACACGCTGTCGCTGCACCGCAACTTGCAGGCCGGCCTGGGCCGCCAGGCGCCACTGTACCTATGCGCATTGGGCGGCAAAGGCCAGCCAGCTGACACCACTTCTGTGTCACAGTTCGTACCCTGCTGCTGCTCAGATGCGATGCGCGCACACCAGCACTTATATTTGGTGCGTTGAGCACACCCTCACAGCAGTCATGGCACTGCTGTGGCACCTGCGGCAGGTGAGTGTAGACTTGTTTGCACTCGCACGTGGCGCCATAGGCGGACTTTCCAGGGCCACAAAGGTGGCATGCTGCGTGCAAATGCAGCAGAAGCTTGGATTATGCTCAGCAAAACATGAAAAAGATTGCTTTGGTCTCTGTACAGTGTTCACACATGTGGTACTGAGGGAGCGCTGCGCTCAGTCCACTGACATGTTTGCTGACACACGGGTGTCCAAATGGGCTCTCAGGCCATGTCAGTGCACTCAAGTGCCCGGCAAGCTTGCAGGCATGCTGCCAGTGTGCTGCCACATGCAGTGTTTGGCAAGGCAACACTGCTGCTGGCTATGCACCAGCAGTTAAAGCGCGCTTAGTCCACCATGTCACATCAGTGCAGATACGCAGACAAGGCACACGTGGCAGACCGGCAGGGACCGCCCCGTGCGCACGTGAAACAATGCTGAGCACGATAACATGACATGGACCGGTGCATGGCACTGTGCAGCAGCCTGGGGCAGTGCAGATGCCTCGCCTCCCCACTTTCGACTTCAGCACGTGCCATATCCACCTGCTGTTCTAGGGAGAGTAAAGCAGAACTACCTTGCGCACACCGTTCCCTACCTGACGCCATGGCACATTTGCCAATGACGATAACTGGTGTACAGGCTCACCAGCATAAGTGATGGCGTTCATAATGATGAGCTGCTGTGCGGGGTGTGCATCCCCAAAGGGACCTACCAGCGCGTGCGGCGCGGTTGTGGCGCACTCTTGCGTGCCACAGAGCGCAGCCCCAAAAATACAGAGACGGCGACTCTACACAATGTCAAAACACAGCTGAGCTGGGAACTGCCTGCCAGCTGCATGGGAGCCATGCGTGGCAACTACAACAGGGACACCACCACCCTGCCACCGTAAAACAAACCAGCCTCCAGGTCCGGTGACCACACCCAATGGGCGTCGCACAAACCAGCGCTACAGCTCGTCCGAGCTGCCACCGCCAGCTGGCGCATCAGCTGTCACCGCCACCGCAGCAGCTGCAGCAGCAGCGGCAGCAGCGACCTCTCGCTCCGGCAGCACGCACGCCTCATCAAAGTCCGTCTCCAGCTCCATTGCATAGGCGGTGCGCCACGCGTCCAGCCCCTCAAACGCACGCAGCACGGCGCCATTGTAGCGCACAAAAATGCGCCCGCCGCCACCACCGCAGCCGCCGCCGCCGCCGCCACCGCCGTCGCCGCCGCCACAACCGCCGTCGTCGCCGCCGATGCCACCGCCTCCTATGCCACCGCCGCCGATGCCGCCGCCGCCGCTGCCACCGCCATCGTTGGCCCCACCGCAGTCATCCATTTCGACAATGAGGCGGGAGGCGGAGGGGCACAGCAGGCTGGCGCGCAGCGCGCCGGCGGCGGCCACGTCGTCGGCGCCCTCCCCTTGGGCGAGCAGCCCCAGCAGCAGCGCCAGCGGCAGCACGGTGGAGTCGTGCGTGAAGTGCAGGTGGACGCTGGGGATGCGCACCGCCTCCGCCGCCGCTAATTGGGGCTCACTGACAGCTCCACCGCCGCCACCGCCGCTGCCACTGCCGCCACCGCCACTGCTGCCGCCGCTGCCGCCGCCACCGCCGCTGCCACCGCCGCCGCTGCCGCGACCGCCGTCGCTGCCGCCGGCAGTGCCTGCAGGCACAGTGTCTGCGGCGGCGGCTGCGGCCAGAAGATCGGTGATGCGTTGCAGCAGGGGCAGTGCGACGCTGCGCGCGACGCCATGGCGCCGCGCGACGCCGCGCAGCAGGTAGTTCTCCAGGTCCTCCTCCTTCTCCAGCAGAAGAAAGTCTTGGCGCCGCAGCAGCGTGGAGCAGGCGAACGTGCGCGAGAAGTGCGCATCGCCGGCGCCGACGCCGACGCGCGCCGCCTCTGTGTGAGCGGCGAGGGTGCACGAGGGAGCGCCAGTCCGCGGTGTGTGAGCGTGCGCGTGGGTGCGGGTGTGTGTGGGTAGTCAGCGGTGGGTTGGGTGTGGGTGTGTGGGTGTGGGTGTGCATGGACGCAGGCGCTGCCATGCGAATTGGGCGCGCAGCCGAGTGGCAAGCGTGCACTCGGGCGCGTCGTAACAAGCTCGGCCCTGCCGCGCGCATGCGCTTCTGTTGGTAGGCACACACATTGCGGCAGTGCTGCCCGGTGACCTGTGGCACCTGCACCCACCAGATGCGTGCCGAGCACGCAAATGCGCGCCGCGTCACCGCAAACCGCAACCACCCTCTCACGCATACCAGCCTTGCACTTCTGTGGGCAGGCACACAACATAGACTGCGCACACCATGGCGTCCCTCACGGGTGGCGCTCACCGGTCTGGCACGCCCAGAAGGCGGCGGACACATGTCGCGGCAGCACCGCCGCCGCCGGCAGCCCCACAGCGCGCGCCAGCGCCGCCGCCGCCGCCGCGACCGCCCCCGTGTCGTGCTCGTGCGAAAACGCGCGGCGCAGCGCCTGCAGCCCGGGGCAGTCCATGAAGGCGCGCAGAGATGCGTCATCGACCGCCGACGCCGCCCCGCACGCCGCCGCGTCCGCCGCACCCGCGCCGCGGGCAAACTCCCGGCAGGACTCCACGCAGCGCCGGCTGGAGCTCGTGCGCACGTCGGCCAGCACGCTCTGCCGCAGCGCCGCTGCCGCCGCCGCTGTCCCCACCGTCGCCGCTGCCGCTGCCGCCGCTGTCGCCGCTGCCTCTGCCGCCGCTGGCACAGCGTCCTCCACCCCTCCCCCCAAGGCATCACCGCCATCGTTGCGCTCTGACACACCGGCCTCCGGCGGCCGCTGCTGCTGCGCGGGGAGGTCCGCAGCGGGGGCGGCGCCGGTGCTTTCCAAGGAGTTGAAGTTGTGTTCTGTGAAGTTGAAGTAAAGGTAGCGGTCGACCACCTCGTGTCCGAGCAGCGCGAGCTCCGCGCGGCCATGTGCGCTGAGGTCGCCGGGGCGCGTGCCGTCCAGGTCCGCGAGGGTGTGCGCACACCACCGCAGCGCCTCGGCGGTTACGGCAGTTTTGCCTGCGGTTACGGCAGTTTCGCCGACGTTTATGGCAGTTTCACCTGCGGTTACCGCAGTTCCACCTGCTGCGTGGCACACGAGCCGCGCGAGCTCCGCGACCGCCGCCATCTTGCCGCGCGTGGGGTAGCGGGCGCCGTGGCGCGCGACAACGATGACGGTGCGGCGGCCGCGCGTGCACGCGTCGGCGGCGGCGGCGAGGGTGGCATTGGCGTGCGGCAGCAGGCCGGGCACGCCGTAGGCGTCCCGGGGTATGGTGTGGTACGGCTGCTTGGTGCCTGCACGGGAAGGCGGGGCGGCGGCCACACAACAGAAGCGGCAGCGGTGTGGCTTGGTGTGGCAGTGGTGGTGGTAGCAGGGCTGCTGCGCCATACATACAGTGGGGCTATTTGAGCGGCACGGCACTCCTGGGTTGCAGCCGTTTGGTGTGTGCAATGTGCGGGCTAGTGATGATTGCGTCGCTGGCACAGCTTGTTGCAGCAGCACCTTGCCCCTCTTGGGCTTTCTGGTCGCCAAGCGCACCGACAGTCCGCCGTCCTCCACCAGGTACTGCTCCGCTGCACAAGCCTGCAAACATCACGTGTGTTGCCACTTCCTGGTCCACCGGCCTCTGACGCTGCTGCAGCCTGCGGACTGTCACAGGACAGCAACAGTCATGCACAGATGGCCATGTACCTATCGGAAAGAAGTCGAAGGGAAGGTCGGCTGCGGCCGCGGCCGCGTCGGCCGCGCGCGCCAGCAGTGGCAGCAGCAGCGGAAGCAGCACCATCAGCGGCAGCCCTGTTGGCATGCACAGCGGCCGCGCCCACCAGTGTCGCAGTCAGTGGCACATGGTGGTCACCATTGTGCTGTAGCTATGTATGATGATGGTGCTCCACCATGGGCATGCACCACGGTGTTACTGGTGGGTGGCGGGTGCGGGGTCGGTCGGAGGCACGTGGGGCGGCAGCTGCTGCGGTGCAGGGGCATCAGGTAGGAACAGGAGCATGAGAGGTTGTCATCACCCTGCTGGTCAGCGCATGAGGTGACAGAAGCCAACATGTGGGCAGTGTGCTGTGGCATCTGAACAGCTGTGCCTGCTGCTGTGCCAAGGTGGTTATGTGCGCTTGTGCTGCTGGTGCTGTGGGCTGCTGCTGGTGCAACCGGATCAGTTACTGCAGTGCTGCTGCCGCTGCTGCTGCTGCTGGTGGTGGTGGTGCGGACACATCACCAGCAAGCCCTCCAGTTTTCAACAGGACGCCTCGCAAACTGTGGTGCCAGCACTGCAGGCAGTGCTTTGGCTCAGGTGGTCATGCACCAGTACGCAGCTCACCGAGGCAGCCAGCAAGCCAGGTGTCACCACCAGCACTATGGATGCACCGTTTCCCCACAACCAGCAGCGGCAGTGCACAAGCTGTCACCCCTCGCCTCGCCAGAGACAGCCTTGTGCGCGAGTGTGATTGTTTTCTGCCCCGACAGTTGCTGTGGGCAGTGCTCAGCAGCCGCTAGCACAGCAGTCTGCAGACAAAGTTGAACCCAGTTGCTTGGCTGGCACGGTGGTGGCCGGGGCCGTGTATGGGTCTGTAGGAGACAGGCCACTTCCATTGCGAGGCCAGCCCGGGCGCATGTCAGACGCACTGGAACAGCAGGTGCCCACGCGCCAAAAATGTTGCTGTCCGGCGACAGTTGAAGGCGTCAACTGACAGCACATCCAACACACATCCAAGCAGCGTTGGGGGGGAGAGCGAGGGGGCTGGGCAGGCAGCCATGTCGCTGTTCCAGACCAGGCAGTGGTGGGGGGTGAGGGCGGGGGACGGGGAGGAGTACGACAGGGGCTGCATGTGCCTGGGCAACGTCGACAACGACCCCAGCGGCGACGTCAAGATTGCCGTGGGCTCTTTCCAGGGCATGGTGAGGGTGTACTATCCCAAGGCGCAGGACTTCAACGTGCAGGACCTGGTGCTGGAGGAGAACCTCAGTGACCACGGGCCGGTGCTGCAGCTGGCGGTGGGCAAGTTCGTGCCGTGAGTGCCTGCGCCTGCCTGTGTTGGTGCTGCTGTTGAAGTGTTGGCCACCACACCACCCCTGTCGGCATCCGCCGGATGCGGGTGGTGCGCTGCTGCTATTGTTTATGTGTAAAGCGCGGTGTACCACAGGCGACTGCACGGCGCCAGCATGCGCTGTGCAGGTAGCTCATTTGTGGCAGAAACGTGTGTGTTGCCGCCAACATAGCTGCAGGTTGCCGGTACACTGTGTGCACTCCTGGGCTGCGCAGATGCCTTAACACACGCACCTTGGTCGGTAACGTCCTTTACAATGTGTGTGGTAGCAACCAACCCGCACATGTTATAATATCTTATAATTATCACTCAAGCGACGGTGCCTCGGGCAACCACCTCAAGCTGGTGCAAAGCACTCCGCGCACATAGCCACCCTGCTCAACCAGTGTAGCTAACATGACGGGTACATTTGCACCCAGCATGTCAATAAAAATGCACACCTGCTGCGTTGCTGTGCATGCGTGTGGCAGTGCGGCGCCGGAGGACTTGGCGCTGGCGGTGCTGCAGCCGCGGCGGCTGGGCGTGTACACGGTGCAGGCCAAGGGAGGGCAGGGGGCAAAGGCAACCTACTTCAACTTGGTGAGAACAGCGCGCCTGTTACCGCACACATGGTCACTGTACTTCTGGTGTAATCAGGGCACAGCAGCGGCTGTAGCATACACTGGACTCCAGACCACGCATCATGCGCCATGTGGCACCAGTGTGCACGCCGGCACCATACAGCCAATACCATGCCCCTTACCATGGCCCAATGCTGTGCGGGAGCTGTGCCACCACCAACGCAAAAAAATGTTGGTGTATACGTTGCAGTTTTTGATATGGGAATTATGTGTGCGTGCTGTGCTGGCGCTGCAGGTGAAGGCGTATGAACACGCGCTGGGAGAGGGCGGCGCACACTTCAGTGCGTACAACATGGTGTGGGGGGCCTTTGGCGGCGGCGGGCGGGACCTGATTGCGGTGCAGTCCATGGACTGCCGGTTGCAGGTGGGTGGTCTGGGGGCAAGTTTATGCCATACGAATAGTTTTGACTGCCTGCACTGGTGGTACCGGCAACTTGCAAAGACCAGCTCTGAGCATGGAAGTTTTATGCATTCCATGCGGTGAGGGGTTGTTCATGTTTGCATCATGATTGGTTGCTAGCCTGTGTGGGCAGTGCAGATTATGACAAGAGGGTGGATCGAATCCAGGAACTCTGGCAGTGTTTCCACCTGAGTGAGTGATAGTTTGTAAAGCGTGCACCTGAGGTAACTTAGTTTCTGAGTTACGATTTCATATTATCAAGTTCGATTATCACGCAGGCTAACAAACCGCTGTCTTGGGGTCACAGGCGGCAGTTTTGGCAGCTGACAGGTTTCACTTTGTGTAGGCGAGCAACGTCGCAGTGTGCTTGTATGCGGGCACAAGAACGAAACGAGACTGAACCTACACTTGGGGTGCAACGGCACACTTGCATTCTGGCAGTGGCGGGTCTCGTGGGCAGCAGCACCAACAGGTGTGTTTCTGCTACATAGTGGAGCTTAGGTGCGTAGCACCACTGGCAGGCGCGTCTTCGGCAGCCCGGTGTGGTGACCATGCCAGTACTGCCGGGCTGCTGCAGCGTGCTGTGGATGCGCTGACAAAGGAGTGCTTGCGGCACCTGCTGAAATTTGCAAGCGACCTGCCTTCATTGTTGCCCCGGCACCAGCACAAGTGCCGCGCATCACAACATGGTTGCCGTCCTTCTGGCTGTTCAAATAAGACTTGATGCAACTGTACCAAGGCGAGCCTCGTGCGTGAAAAAAAACGAGAGAGAAAATAACAGTCAGTGCAGCCCGGCCCTCTTCTTCTTCTGTTGCTGTTTCCATAGTCCTTGTGACGCTGCCCTTGTGTGCTGCACACTTGAAACCTGTCCAAGCAGAACCACTGCCGCTGCTGAGCACAAGCGCCATGCCCCTCAAAGCGCGCATGACACATCAATGCGCCCATGACATGGGAGAAGGTATACCACATTGGCACGATTGCCACAGGCAACACCTTCCACACAACAGCGATACGCAGCATCCTTGACCTCCACTGTGCTACTGCTGCCGCTGCTGCTGCTGCTGCTTCTGGTGCTGCTGCTACCGCTGCTGCTGGTGCTGCTGCTACCGCTGCTGCTGCTGCTGCTGCTACCGCTGCTGCTGCTGCTGCTGCCGCCCCCCCTCCCCCAGGTCTTTGAGCAGGACTCTCACGCGTTCACGCGCCGTCTCAAGGGCAGCGGCGCGAGCGGCGCGCTGCTCCCCGGCCCCCTGTGCTATGTCGCGCGCACCGACAGCATCGTCACCGCCACCGCCGAGCTCACCATAGAGAGCTACCGCTACCAGGCTCTGGCGGCGCCCGCGGCAGGGGGCGCGGGGGGGGGGGCAGGGGGGGGGGCTGTGGGGCTGTGTTGGAGCATGCACGATGCGTGCTCCGGGAAGCGCATGTGCATGTGCACTGATGCGTGCGGGTGCCAGCACACACGTGCGGGCGCTGCAGCCACTGGGCACGCTACCCAAACCCGACCTGTAACACTCCAGGCAAAGGCATGCGCACTGCACACAGACACTGTACATGCATGCTGGGTGGGTAGTGGCAGGCTCAGGTGCACGCCCGTGCATGCCGCTTTGCCCACCTTGTACGCGCGCTCCCTTGCAGCGGCTCGCTGGGACCAAACAACGTGGACATAGTGGCGCTGGGAGATCAGGTAGGTCAGCGCGTGGCTGGCTTGCACACGCCTGTCTGCGGGGCCTGTTACACATAGGCTCCTTCTCTGCACGCGAACCAGCCGCGTATCACTGACGCGCCAGAGCGCCCTGCGTCATCCGCACAGTGCGGCTGTGAATTGAAATAGGGGGCGGACGCCGCCGTGCTCCCGCAGTAGTATTGTGGAAAGTTTGTGAGGGGGGGTTGACCTGGTGTGGTGACAGTGCCCGGCGCCTAGCCTTGCAGCGCGGTATGTAGCGGCTGTTGCTGGATGAAAGAATGCGTCTGTGTGCACGGCGGCGCTGGTGCGCCGATCCGGCTACAGGCAGCTCCAGTCAGCATGGCTGTGTGCAAGGTGTCCTCCGTATCATGCATGTGTGTGTTGCAGACCCAGTGCTGTGTGTGCATTCGGTGTGCGAGAGCAGTGTGCTGTCGTGCGCCGCACCTCCGCCAACAGCACTGTCCAGGCAGCCGTGCTGGGAGGTGTGCTATTCCATCCATGATGGTGGTGGCAGCTGTGGCTCCGCTGTTGCATTGCTGGCGCTTTAGCTGCTGCTGTTTTTGCCGCCGCCGCCGCTGCTGCCACTGCTGCTGCCACTGCTGCTGCGCGGCCGGCGCAGACGGTGTTTGTGCTCAAGGAGCATGGCGGGCTGCGCATGCAGAAATTTCTGGAATTTTCGCCCGCCGCGGCGTGCACGTACGTCATCGCGGCCAACGACCCCACGCTGCTCGGGCGCGAAGTAACTCAGGTGCGGCTCGGGTTTCGACCCTGGCCATGTGTTCAATGTGTAGCATATTTATTGTGCGCCGCATAGTACGTACAGCGTGTACACGTATCCATACAACCGAAATGCGGTTATGTAGCACGCCTTGTACGCAACATATCGCGTTTTTGGGCGGCCTCAATACCATGCTGTACCAACTGCCTCATCGTGCTTTTCCCGGCCACATGCACACCATGTGCAACGGGCTTTCCGCGCCCTAAGCGGAGTTTGATAAAGGTACAGCGCACATCGTAAAAAGTATGGCACGTACACCCTGACCCATCACCACTACTACTCACGTGGGAGCACTTCCTTCCTTGCCCATCCCCTTTGCACGCGACACAGGAGGTCATGGGCGCGCATGTGGGCGGCGAGGGGCTGGTGCTGGCCTCCTCTGAGGGGCGCCTGCTTGTGTACCGTGGCCCCCAGCTGGTGTGGGGCGCGCGCATGGATCGTCCGCCCGTGTGCATGGGCGTGACTGCGTTCGGCGGCACGTCGGGCATGGTGGTGGCCATGGACGACACTGGGCAGGTGCGTGCGGGCGGGAGGGAGCCGCCCCTTTTTTTCGTTTAGCCAGCACTTGTCCCTTTAACCCTGTTAAACCACTCAGGTTATACTACAGTCGTGGTGAGAATGTATTTCAAACCTGAACGCCTGTTGTTGTGGATTTGGTCACTGTGTGAGGCTGTGTGCTGTGGGGCTGCGCCGCGCAGCGCCTGAGCGGCCGTGCTGCTGCGGCTGAGAGTTGTTGCAGCGGTGTTGCGCCGCGCACTTGGCACCAGGGGCACAGGCTGCTGCCATTGGCGCTCGGCCATGTCACGCCGCTCCCTATGTGCCGGTGTGCCCACTTACTTTCTTGCTGCGTGCTGCTGCTGCCGCCGCTGCTGTTGCTGCTACTGCCACCGCCGCCGCTGCTGTCGCTGCTGCTGCTGCTGCTGCTGCTGCTGCTGCTGGTGCCGCTGCTGAGCGCCTGCCGCTGCCTGCTCTGCTGCTGAGCAGCTGGACGTGCTGTACCTGGGCACGGACCCGCCCACCAGCGCCATCGCGGCCGCGGACGATGTCAAGGAGCTGGACTACGAGGCCATGGATGCTGAGCACAGGCGCCTGCTGCAAGCAAGTTGAAGTTGGCGTGCCTTACCTAAAGTACACACATAACCCTTTACTAGTGCTTTGAGATGCACCACATACGCAGGGAGATCATTGACCACGCCATCGAGGCACCTTTTGTGACAACTCGTTTTTGAGTTGTGGCTGCACACGCCGTTGTGTGCTTGAAGTTGAAGTTGCAGTTGTACCGTGAAGGTGCGCTACCGCACACAACACCAAGCACACAACTCAGCTGTCCCACAAAGGCCATCGGGCGCACCCACCGCACGCGCGCACAGTGCTGCCGCCACACGGCATCGCACTTGCAAATGCAGCGCGTCGGCGCAGAAGCAGCAGCGCGGTCTGCGGTTGCACGAGGCAGTGCAGTGCCCGTGCCACACGCTCAATGTCTGAACGTGGCGCCGCCGCCCGCCCCCCCCTCCCCCTGCCACGTGCAGATAATCCGGCGCAGCCAGGGGCCACGTGGCGAGGCGGAGGGCCCCAAAGTCACCATCACCGTTGACAGCGTTAGCATGGCGGAACCGCAGGTGTGTGCCACAGCGTGCTCAGCGGCTGGTGCAGATCGGCAGGCTGCTGGCCCTGGAGCCGCGGCAGCTGTGTTGTTGGCGTCCAGAAGCCCTCCCTTCTCTGTGTGCCAATGGCTGTGACGCAGGGGTGTGGGTGCGGTGCAGGAGCTCTGTGCTGCGCGCACCGTGCTTGTGTATTGGGCGCAGCAGGTGAGCGTCGGTGGCTTGCGGTGGCTTGCGGTAGCAGGATCGCCTCGGCCTGCTTGCTGCTAACCCCATGTTTCCCTCTCCAACATCACCGCATCAATGCTGCTGCCGCTGCTTTGCCGATGCTACTGCCGCTGCCGCCACCATTGCTGCTGCCGCTGTTGCTGCTGCCGCTGCTGCTGCCATCGCCGCTGCTGCTGCTTCGCCAGGGAGGGTTTGATGGTGACGATGACATTGAGGAGTCAGCGGAGCTGGCCAATGGGGCGGTGAGATGAGCCGCGCTACTGCCACCATTTGTGCACAACGACCACCACAGCAGTGTGCCATGCCATGCGCCAGCGTGCCTCTGCAGCAGCGGCTCCTTTGGCCCCTCCCCTCGGTGCCTGTGGTTCGGCACCGCCACATGACTGCGGACGCCGCTACTGCCAAGTGCGCATGACCCCACTAACTCCGTGAAAAAAGAAAGCCTGCTACAACAACTTGAATGACACAATGCCAGCAGTGCCACCTCCGCTTGCCTCAGTGCCGCACTGCACGCGCCCTCACCATCACGCCCTGCCCCCCCCTTACCTG
>JAULBY010048639.1:0-12165 GCA_032358315.1 Ophiocytium majus
AAACTCAACTCTCCTAAATTTAAAAGAGGAACAATTTTTTGTACCTTTAATTAAAATTCAAACAATGAAAAAGCTATTATCCCTTGTTTTTGTTTTTGTTTCTTTAATTAGTGTTTCACAATCTGACACACTTTATTTATTAAAGAACAAAAAAGTTGCCTGTAAAATACTTGAGATCAATGATCTTGACATTAAATACAGGTCCGCCGGTAATATTGACGGGCCATTATACATTATTGATAAGAATTCTGTAATAAAATATAGTCTTTCAAATGGGTTTACAGAACAAATTGCAAAAGATGAACTCTCAATTGAAAATGAGCATCGTGAGATCTTAGGTAACAGGCAGGTTATAAAATTCTCTCCTTTTTCTTTTGCCTTCAGTCACCTTAGTTTTGCATACGAAAGTGTAATTAAGGTAGGAATGAATCTGGATATAGAGGCGGGATATATTAATTCGGAGATAAACCCTGATGGGGCTAGCCTGATAAAGACTGGTGGATATAATACTAGCATTCATAATTCTGGTATGTTTTTTAAACCTGGTGTAAAATTCTTTTTGGGCGAAGATTTTTCTGTAAAAGGATTGAAATACGCTCACCCTTTAAAAGGACGTTATATAAAGCTCGATCTGGCTGTGTCTTATATTAATTTCCAGGATATGAGTATGGTTTATTATAATTACAATAGCGGTGCACCTACTACGAATACTGTATATACAGATATGAATACGGTTGCATATGGCGGATTTGTAAATTATGGACGTCAATTCATCTTAGGAAATATTTTGACTCTTGATTATTACGTTGGCGTAGGATTTACCGGACAATCGGAAACATACTCGAACCCTGATTTTTTTAATACTCAAAGTAATCCTAATTACTACCAAATGGAAAGAAGAAATTATACGTCTAACTATCATGGATTTTTAAGGGTACCAACTTTAGGTCTTTCAGTAACAGCAGGCTTCAGGATCGGATATATTATTCCACAAAAGACAGCAAATAAAAAACCTATTAAGCGATAAGCGAACAGATAAATTAAAAAGCCAATTGTTTTTTACAATTGGCTTTTTAATTTGTTAGTTATGACATTAGTTTTTTGAGATAACTAACTCATCAATTATGTTTTTTGCGCCGCCCAATTTGTCAATTATAAATAATACAAAACGTACATCTACACAAATAGTACGGTTTAAATTTTTATCAAACGCTATTTTGTGGCTTAATGCTTCGTAGTTGCCGTCAAAAGCTAGGCCTATAAGTTCTCCCTTAGCATTAATAACCGGCGAGCCTGAGTTTCCACCTGTAATATCATCCGTTGTAATAAAAGTTACTACAATGTCATTTGTTGCTTTATCAATATACTGGCCGTAATCTTTATTTTTTATTAACTCTAATAATTTTGCAGGTGCATCAAATTCATAATCGCCCGGTTTGTATTTTTCCATTACACCATTTAACGTGCAAACATAATTATAGTTTACACCATCTTTTGGGCTGTATGATTTTACATTCCCATAAGAAACGCGCATGGTTTGGTTTGCATCAGGATAGATAGCCTGACCTTTTTTCATTTCTAAAATACCTTTTAAATATTTTTTATTTAAGGCGTATGTTGTTCCGGTAAACTCAGTAAGATATTTACCATAATTATTATTAAAATTGTCTAAAAAATCAGTTGCTGTTTTGTAAGCAGGATCTTTATGTAACGTGGCGGTATCAGGCTTAGCGATAAAAGCATCCCATTTTTCTTTATTAAGAATCATAGTGTTTGCAAAAACATCTTTAGAAAACTTTTCGTATGTGTCATCTTTTTCTAAAGCACCGTAATTGTTTTTAAGCGCCGTATAAAAGTTTTGGGGTCTTTGACTTGCATCTATATCAGTATAAAATAGTTTGGTAACGATTCCTAATATATTTCTGTCTGAAACAATATTCTCGCTTTTAATAAAACGATCCTGCGCTGTTTTTGCTGCCGCAATAGCTTTATTTAAGTTCTCAGGCGTCATATTTTTGTCAGCTAAAGCAACATCTAACGCTTTTAACGTTGCCGCAAAAGCCATTAATGGCGAGCCCATTATGCCTTCTGTAATATATACGCGGTGTTTAGCGTATGGCCTCCAGTTATCGTAAGCATTTTTAATGTTTCCAAAAAGATTATCGTATTCAGGCTTTCCTTTTGCCCAAGCTTCAAAGGCAGCCTCATCTTTTTGTTTTTGTGCAATGGTATTGTATTTAACAAGTTGCTTTGTTTCTCCGTCAAAAAACTTCCAATAGTTTGCTACTTGAGCATAGTAACTTGCTAATTGTATTTTATTTGCGGGATCTTTTAGCATTTCGGTCATCATTAATTTTAAACGCGCATCGCGTAAGCTAACAGTGAAAGGGTTTTCAATATCAATTTTTAATTTAACACCATACGATGTTTCATAACGGTTTGTGCCTCCGGGATAACCATAGATCATTGAAAAATCGCCGTCTTTTAAACCTTTAATTGAAACAGGTAAAAAATGTTTTGGTACATAAGGTATGTTATCTGCACTATAATCAGCAGGCTTACCATCCTTACTCATATAAACACGGAAGATTGAAAAATCTCCGGTATGGCGCGGCCACTCCCAGTTGTCGGTATCTCCGCCAAATTTTCCAATGCTTTCAGGCGGTGTGCCAACAAGGCGTACATCTGTATAACGTTGGTATGTGAATTTTAAAAACTGGTTACCTTTAAAAAAGCTGCCTATTCTTATCTCATGACCGGTGCCATCTGCTGCTTTAGTTGACATAGCTGCCAAAATGCCCGTAAGTTTTGCTGCAAGCTCGTTTGCTGGAATATCTTTAATTTTTTCATTTACTTTTTCAGTAACATCTTCAATACTTAATAAAAATTGAACGCTAAGGCCTGGGCTCGCAATTTCCTCCTGTTTTGATTTGGCCCAAAAACCATCTCTTAAATAATTATGCGTTACAGAGCTTGCTGCCGCAATACTTTGGTAGCCGCAGTGGTGATTAGTAAATACCAAACCTTCTTTGCTTACTATTTCGGCAGTGCAGCCGCCGCCAAATAAAACAATAGCATCTTTAATACTGTTTTTGTTTGCGCTATAAAGCTGCTCTTTGGTTAATTTAAGACCTTTTTTAACCATATCAGCATAAGTTTTTTCGCCAATAAGTTGTACAAGCCACATACCTTCATCTGCTTTTACAGAAGAAAGACCAAGACCGATAAATAAAATGCAAAATAATTTTTTCATAGAAATTTAAAAATAGAGCACAAAAATAGCAATGTATGCGATACTAAATTAAATTTTAGATGAACAGCCTAAAATATAGATGGTTGTACCTATACTTTCTATAAAGAAAGAAGTAAAAAAAGACCAAAAAATAAATGCTAAAAATACTCACCCCAAAGGGGGGATAAGATTGCGGATTGAAATTGTGACCTCGAAGGGAGTCGAACCCATAACCTTCGGCTCCGGAAACCGACACTCTATCCAGTTGAGCTACGAGGCCAAATAGAGCACAAATATAACACCATATTTTATGCTTTTTAATATAATAATGTTGTAATTTTAGCGTTATATATATGTTTTTAGATCAAAACTCAATAATGAATCGCATTTTTTTAGGTATTTTTTGTTTCGCTTTTTCTTCTTTTTTGGCCCAGACGGGCCCGCGCTCGTGGCAAGATCATTTGAGCTTAAATAACTGTAATACTATTACACGATTTAATAATAAGATATACGCTTCAAATTATAATGGCATAGTTAAAATTGATGAAAGTGATTTTAGCAGTGAAAAACTAAATAAAATTAATGGTCTGCACGATGTAGGCGTGCGTCTTTTACGTACAAATCCTAATAACAATAAGCTTCTGGTAGTTTACGATAATTGCAATATTGATGTAATTAATGCAAATGATGAGGTCAAAAATTATTCCGAGATAAAATCAAAAGTTTTAAGTGGAAAAAAAATAATTAACGAAGTGACTTTTAAAGACCAGTTTGCATATTTGGCAAGTGGTATTGGAATTATTGTTTTTGATACCGAAAGACTGGAAGTGAAAGAAACTTTTATAATTGGACCAAACGGGTCTAATCTTGAAATATACCAGGTAGCTTTAAACGATTCACTTATTTTTGCGGCAACCCCAAACGGGTTGTACAGGGCAAATTATAAAACCAAGATCTTAAATAATTATAATAACTGGGTATTAGTTCCACCCTCTTCAATTCCTTCAGGGCCCGTTGGCAACGTTGTAAGCGTAAGCGATAAGATAATAGCTTCAAGAAGCCCATCAAAACTTAGCCAGGACAGCGCTTTAAAAGACAGACTTTATATTTTAGGAAATAACACATGGTCTGAAATGTTTTCAAACCCACAACCTTTAAATGTTAAAAAACTTACGCATGTTTATGGAACTTATTTTTCGATGATCGATCAAAATGGTGTGAAAATAACAGATGCTAATACACTTGGTCTTAAGGCATATATTACACAAGTAACCGGCGCAACAAATTACAGACCAAACGATGCCTATTTTGATATTTACAACGGCGGTTATACCTATTGGATAGCCGATCAGTATAATGGTGCGGTACAATCAATAAGTAGTTTCACTTTCGATCCTCAGCACACCGTAAAATCGTTTGGAACAAATACTAATCTCGTAAGCAATATTGATATTTTTGATGGAAAAATCGCGGTTTCACCTTCAGCTCCGGATCAGGGTGGCGGATCACTGACAACCCCTGAAGGAATTAATATTTATAAAGATAATGATTGGTCTTATATCGTATCTCAAAATCCAAACCCCCAAAACCCAGGTCAGATATATGATATTAACGCTGTATATTTTGACAGGAAAGACAAAACAAAATTCTATGCCAGCTCATGGTTTGCCGGTTTAATGGAATATAAAGACAATCAATTAATAGCAGTTTATGATCACACAAACACACCTGTGTTACCACAGGTGTATGAAAAAGCAGCACGCGCAAGCGGCATGTGCATGGATAAAGAGGGGAATTTATGGTTTGCATCAAGTGATTCAAAAAACTTCATTAGCGTAAAAAAAACCGATGGAAGTTTTCAATCGTTTTATTTTGATGCCGGAAGATTCACAAGAAAAATTTTTGTAGATAAAAACAATTATATCTGGGCATTGCATGAAAGACAAGGTGGCATTACTGTGTTTAATCACAATAATTTTTCAACGCCTGTACAAAATATAAATTACAGGGTGCTTACAAAAGACGTTGGAAGCGGAAATCTTGAATCCAATTCTATCTACTCAATAGCCGAAGACAAAGACGGTAAAATTTGGATTGGCACAGGGGCGGGTATAAGAGTTTTTTATAATCCTACTAGCATTTTTAGTGGTGCAAATTACGATGCGCAACCAATAAAGATCGTGCAAGATGGAAACGTTGAGCTTTTACTCGAAAAAGATGTTGTTACCTGTATTGTTGTGGATGGAGCAAATAATAAATGGGTGGGTACACAGGATGGAGGCTTATATTGTTTTAGTCCTGACGGATTAACTCAGTTATATCATTTCACAAAAGATAATAGCCCTTTATATTCAAATACGATCATTGATATCAATTACGAAAAAGTTACCGGAGATGTTTATATTGGAACGTTATTAGGAATGCAATCATTTAGAAGTATTATTATTGAAGGTGATGAAAAATATGAGAATGTTTTTGCTTACCCAAACCCGGTAAGGCCAAATTATGGCGGCACCGTTTTAGTGAGAGGTTTGATCGATAATTCAATTGTAAAAATTGTTGATCAAAGCGGTAATCTTGTTTGGGAAACAAAATCGCAGGGAGGTCAAATCGAATGGCCACTTAAAAACCTATCCGGCGGCCGTGTTTCTTCGGGCGCTTATGTTGTTTATGCCACAACAACAAATGCTGAGCAAAAAGCCGTCTCAAAAATCCTTGTAATAAATTAATGCGGGTTTCAGATAAAGCCATTGTATTACAGGCCATAAAACATGGCGATAAAAAATTCATTCTAAAGCTCTATACAAATCATAACGGTTTAGTAGCTGCCGCGGTCGCATTAAATAAAAACATCAGGTCAAGTAATATTTTTCCTTTAAGCTTAATCAATGTAGAGCTTGTTTTAAAACAAAACAAAGAAGTACACCAGGTTACTGACGCAAGCAGTTATTATATACTCTCTAATATTTCTAATTCTTTATCAAAGCTCAGTATTGCGCAATTTATTAATGAGATCCTTATTAAGGCAATAAAAGAAAGCGCTACCAATCAACACCTATATGAGTTTATTGAATCGTGTTTGGTTTACTTGAATGATACCGAAACAGAGTTCGTAAATTTGCATTTGTATTTTTTAGTTGAGCTTACAAAATTTTTTGGTGTTGAGCCACAAAATAATTACTCACAACAAACGCCCTATTTTGATTGTCGCGACGGACAATTCTCTTCCATGGGCCTTGCGTTTCCTTTAGGATTGGGGAAAGAAGATTCGGTTTTGTTTTCTGAATTTTTAAAGATAAATGTGCTTAAATCAAAAATATCAAACGAGCAGCGTCAAATAATTTTAGACATTTTGCTTGCCTATTATCGTTTACATTTTCCCGGCTTTAATACCATTAAAAGTTTAGAGGTTTTAAAAGAAGTAAGCTCTGCTTAAAAGTCGCGATACCTGTTCCAAAAACTGGTTTTAAAACCAAAATAAACAAATGGGTTTTGTAATGCATAGCCCAAACCGTTAGATTCAGAACGTTGAATATAACCAAGCTCAAGCCGCATATTCATATCTGCAATTAAATAATATGTAAATTTTAAATTACTTTGCATAACAGTTGTTTTAATTCCCTGTGTTGTTTTATGACCATATTCATAAGGGCGCGTAGTATAACTGAGAAAAATATTTTGCCCTAAGTTTGATTTACCATTCAATGAGTCTTTGCCTACTATAACATACATGCCCTGCCAGTTAAACTCCCAATTATTTTTGCGGTAAGATAAAAACCCGAGATATTCTTTAAAGTTGGCTCCAAACGGATGGGCAAGTGCCATGCCATAATGCGCGTAGTTTTGTTGCACAATACCATGCGAATAAGTATAGGGTCTAACCTGGTTATATTCTGCCTGCAAACTGAGCCCTTTAACATTGAATGCATTTATGTATTTTGCGCCAAACTGCCAGGCTTGTTTATTAGCCCACCATCCATTGTGAGCGCGAATTTCTTTCAGAAAAAATTCGTCAAGAGCCAGTTGACTATAAAACTTAAAGCGGTTAAATAATTTGTAGTTAACGTTTAATCCAATGCCGGCATTATCGGGCGAGCCTACTGAATATTCCTGCGGTCTGAAAAAGATGATCGGGTTTAAATAATTAACATCAAAACTCCGCACCTGGTTTGTATCCGATCCTCTGAAAATAATATTTTCAAATAAGCCTACATTTAATTCTTTAATAATATTATAACTCAAATAGTGAAAAGTGCCGAATTTGTTAGTGTATTTTTTTTGAAAGCCATCAGCAGTACTCACATCATACATCCAGCTATACCAAACGTTATACTGAAAACGCCAGATGTTTGTATTTATTCTAAAATAAGGATAAGCAGGCGCATAATCACTTAACAATAAACTTCTGTATCCATCGCCAATAAAGTGTTTATCGCGGCCTATTTGAAAATTAAAAATTTTATTATTGTTTGGCGAATATGAAAGATAGCCAGTATAATCCATAAAAGAATAACCGCTCTTATTAGTGCCATAGGCTTGTCCATAGGTTGGAATTATTTTTTGATTTGAAAGAACCGTATCCATATAAAAAGGCAACATGCTTTTGCCTCCAATAATTGTTCCTGCAAAAGTAAAATCGTTGTTGATATTTATTTTTAAATGTGTACCTCCAACAAAATCGGTTAAAGGTTTTTTTGTGAGACCATCATACCCAATTTCAGCATCAAGAATAGGATGAAGTTGAATATTATACCAAATTCTTTTTTCCGGTTTTTCGTTTAGTGTTTTGCTAAGAAAATAATTTTTGAAAGCATAATATTTAAAAGGAATTGTAGAATCTGTAGCATCATTAAATGTACTACTTAAATAAGGCTTAAACGAAGAGTGAAATGTTAGATTAGGTTTTGAAATGTTCCAATAATCAAAAGCAGGATCGATGTTTTCTGAAATAAAAGCATTGCGCGCCATTTGGTTATCCTGTCCAAATAAAAACGAGGTACAAACTATAAATACAAACGCAAATGCTTTTTTCATTTCTACGGTAAAAATAAGCAAAAACAATACAAGGTTTTATAAATAAAAAAAGCCGTTTCTAAATGAAACGGCTTTTAAAATATAGTTCAATCAAATTAAGCAGTTTTCATATCTGCTAAAACCTGGTTCATTGCTCTTACAGCATCAGCGCTTTTATTAAAAGCAGCTTGCTCTTCAGCATTTAATTTGTAATCAACAATTTTTTCCCAGCCGTTTTTGCCAATAATAACAGGCACACCTAAACAAATATCTTTTTGTCCGTATTCGCCATCTAAAGCTACGCAGCAAGGGAATAATTTTTTCTGATCGTTAATAATGCTGTTTACTAATTGAGCAACAGCAGCTCCCGGAGCGTACCATGCGCTGGTTCCAAGCATACCTGTTAAAGTAGCACCACCAACCATTGTATCTGCCGAAACTTTTTTCAATGCTTCTACATCTAAAAATTGAGAAACAGGAACTCCGGTATAAGAAGCTAAACGTGTTAATGGGATCATAGTTGTATCGCCATGGCCACCAATAACAACACCACTAATATCACTTGCAGGTGCGTTTAATGCTAAAGATAAATATGTTTTAAAACGTGCGCTATCTAAGATGCCGCCCATTCCAATAATTCTGTTTTTTGGAATTTTACTTTCTTTTAATGCTAAATAGGTCATTGTATCCATTGGATTACTTACAACAATGATGATGGCTTCAGGAGAATGTTTTAATACATTTTCAGTTACTGTTTTTACAATACCTGCGTTAATGCCAATTAGCTCTTCGCGCGTCATTCCAGGTTTACGGGGAATACCACTTGTTATAACAACAACTTTACTTCCTGCAGTTTTTGCATAATCGTTAGTGCTGCCACTAATGCGTGTATTAAAGCCGTTAAGGGTTGCGGTTTGCATAAGGTCTAAAGCTTTGCCTTCAGCAAAATTTTCTTTAATATCTAAAATAACTACTTCGCTTGCAATGCGATTAAGTGCAATGTATTCGGCACATGTTGCTCCAACATTTCCTGCACCAATAACGGATACTTTCATAAGATTGAGTTTTTAAAATTTCAAGGTAAATTTAAAAGATTTAAGTACACAATGCTAATCTTTTGATAATTTTTTCAAAATTCTTAAAATGGCCCGATCCATGCAAATTGCCGTTGATCAGCAATTAAAAGAGCTTAAAAGGATATAGGAGGTGGCAAACAAAATATTTTCTATTTTTAAATTCAATAAAAAGAATTCAGATGAGTTTTAGAAGATGTTTTGCCGGTTTATTTTTCTTGTTTTTTATAATTGCTTCTTTTCAAGCGCAAATCACTATCTCCGGAAGTGTGGTAGGCGCTTCTAATAATGAGCCTTTATCTTTTGCAACAGTTTCGCTAAAAAAGCAAATGATAGGTATTATTACTAACGAATCGGGATATTATGATCTGCGCATTCCTGAAAATTTAACCGATGATAGCCTTGTAGTGAGTTATTTTGGTTACAGAAGTCAATCTTTTAGCTTAAAAACCATACAATCAACACTTAATGTGCGTTTGCAGCAAACAAGCATTTCTCTTAACGAAATTGTCGTAAAGCCTCAGCCACCCGAATTTTATATACGACTGGCCATGCTTTGTGTTAAGAATAATTATCCAAACGAGCCTTTTCAAACAGAAGCATATTATCGCGAGAAAATATTAGAGAACAAAAACTTTATAAAATGTAACGAAGGAATTTTTAAAACCTATTGCCCAAATTATTTAGATACTGTAAAAAATCAAAATCAATTGCTATTATTCAGGCAGGAGGAAGATATTCATGAAATTGAATTTATGGCTAAAGAAAGAAAAGAAGCTGAAGAAAAAGAGCAGAAAAAAATCGCAAAGAAAAACGAAAAGAATAAGAAAAAAGGCATTACAACTGAAGAAAAACCCAAGAGACAAAATAATCTTGGTATTGATATGGCAGGCTCTATGGGCGGCCCATCGGCCATTTTAAGCATGGGTAACATTGCCGATAATTCAAACGATTTTTTAGATACTGCCAGCTTTAAACATTATAAATATACTTTTGCCAAAGCCACCAGTTTTAATAACAGCGAGTTAATGGTGATTGATTTTAAAAGTAAAGGCAAGGTTGAACACGTACGATCTAGTGGCAGAATTTATATTGATGTTTCAAGTTATGCTATTGTTAAAGTAGAGAACAATGGTGATTTTATTATACCTGTTGTTATTCGCCCGATCTTATTTTTATATGGTTTTGGTATTGAAAATCCAACTTTTCACAGTGTATTAGAGTATCAGCAAATACAACGCCGCTGGTATCCTAAAAATATTCAATATAATATTACCATTAACATCAGCAATAAACATTTGTTCTCACCGGATGAGCATTCTGATTTTTTAATTGAAGGCATTTATACGGTTAATAAATTAAAGACGGATAATACCTCCCCAATTCCTGCTGCCAAGCGTTTCAATCCAAATAAAGAAATGAAAACGCAAGTGCATAATGATGATAACATTAGCTGGGAAGGGATTAATATCATTAAAAAATAATAGAGAGTTTAATTAGTTGTTTGGAATTTTAGAAGCAAGATTCAACAATTTCGCATCTTCAAAATAACCCGCCATTAATTGTAAGCCCATTGGCAAACCATTGCTGTGTAGGCCGCACGGTATCGATATAGCAGGGATACCGGCAATATTTGCCTGTACAGTAAAAATATCCTCCAAATACATTTTAATAGGATCGGCACTATTCTTTCCAAATTCAAAAGCGGTACCCGGTGTAGATGGCGTTAAAATAAAATCGAAATTCTTTAAGATCTCATTAGTTTTTTCGTGGATGATACGACGAACTTTTTGTCCTTTGCTATAATAAGCGTCGTAATAACCGGCGCTTAAAACAAAGGTGCCAAGCATAATACGGCGCTTTACTTCTTTGCCAAACCCTTCGCTACGCGATTTTTTATAAGTGCTTTCAAGATCGGTTGCATTTTTACTTCTGTAGCCGTAATGTATTCCGTCAAACCGCGAAAGGTTAGATGATGCTTCGGCAGTTGTTAAAACATAATACGTTGGCACTAAATATTCTAAATAAGGAAAGCTCACCGCTTCAACTGTATGGCCCTGGCTTTTTAACCATTCCATTTGTTTTAATACGGCCGCTTTCACTTCAGGATCAAGGCCTTCAGCCTCAACGCATTCTTTTAAATACGCAATTTTGTATTTTTTATTCTCTAATAAAGCTTTGCTGTATTCGTCTACTTTTTTTGATGATGAAGTATTATCATTTTTATCTTGCCCTGCAATTACTTCTAAAATAATGGCTGCATCATCTACTGTTTTTGTAATCGGACCAATTTGATCGAATGAAGAAGCGTAAGCAATTAAACCATAACGCGAAACTCTTCCGTAAGTTGGTTTATAACCTACAGTACCTGTAAATGAAGCAGGCTGACGAATAGATCCGCCGGTGTCAGAACCTAAAGTAACGTGGCATAAACCTGCAGCAACAGCAACGGCTGACCCTCCCGATGAACCACCCGGAACAAATTTTTCGTTCAGCGGATTTAATACATTTCCAAAAGCAGAGTTTTCATTACTGCTACCCATTGCAAACTCATCGCAATTTAATCTGCCAATAATAATGGCATCTTCTGCTAATAATTTTTCTACAACAGTTGCAGAGTAAAGAGATTCAAATCCTTTTAATATTTTTGATGAAGCCGAAACTTTATGACCCTTATAACAAATGTTATCTTTCAAACCAATAATAACACCGGCAAGCCTTCCGGCCGTTCCCATTTTTATTTTTTCATCTGTTTTTGTTGCAAGTTCTTTTGCAGATGCTTCAAACACTTCTAAAAAAGCGTTTAATTGTTTTTTTTCTGCAATGGTTGCAATGGCTTGTTCTACA
>JAULBY010048650.1:0-12163 GCA_032358315.1 Ophiocytium majus
GGGGGGGGGGGGCTGCTGCGTGAGGGAGGGAGGGGCAAGGGTGGGTGCTGCTGCCGCGGCGGCTGTGTTGCACAGTGGTTTCGCTGATTGGGAACCCGCGCCTGGCAAGTCTGTGGAATTGGGATGGCATGCGGATGCACGGCGCCGCAGGCACCAAGCCCCTCGTACGACACGACAACCCACACCAACACTACACCAACACCAGCACACACACGCAAGCAGCGTTATGCGCACCTTCACCAGAAAACCGAGCCTGCCGCGCTTCTCCGCGAGCGCCTCCGGCGCGAGCTCTGCGTCCGTGAACAGCCCCTCCCCAAAGCTGGTGCGGCTGAGGACGCTCTGGAAAATGGCCACCAGGAAGGCGAATGGCGGCCTGCTCAGCAGAGCATCCGTCAGCGGCGGGCTGTCCTTTATCATCACCGGCGTCAGAGCCTCCACCGTCTCCACCAGCTTCTCGCGGGGCACCCCCCCCCCCATGGCTGTCGCCCGCCGCTGCTGTACCTGCTGCCGCTGGTGTGCAGCACGCCGCTGCTGCTGTTAAGGTTGGGTGTGTGTGACGCGACGCAGGCAGGGGGTGTCGGGGTGGTGTACGTGGCTGGCGCCGTGCTGGGGCTGCTGCCGCTGCCGTCAGCAGAGGCTCCGCCTCCAGCAGCACACCTGTAATCGGGGCTGCAGCATCGCTGCGCTTGCCAACTGCCTGCGTTCTACTGCTTCGCGGTCGCGCAGCAGCGGCGCTCAGCCGTTTCGTTCTGTGCCTTCTGCTGCTCAGCAGTTCTGAGTGCACCACGTGCACGTGTGTGTGTGTGCACACCACCCAGGAGCCTCCCACAGACGCTTTGAAGCAGCAACAACCACGCGCAGCTGGCGCCGCCATACCTGTGTACAGAGGACCAAGGAGCGGCGTGCTGCTGGCGGCGTCGACCGTCGACCGCTCGCTAGTGCACCAGGCACCCAGCAAGCGGAGCAACGCCATTGAGCGACCCTCCAGCAAAGGCAATGGCCAACACCCGGCATACGCTGTTGCGGGCGCCGCTGCTGCTGGCGCTGCTGGCGCAGAGCCATGTGGCGCCTCAGGCAGGTGCCTTCGCCCTGCGGCCGCAACAGGCCTCTCTTGCCCGGCTGGCTCCCCACTTGAGTCGCGACCACCAACTGCTTCAACGCCCATTAGATTCAAGAGCATCAACAACGTCAGCGAGTGTCTGCCGGAACAGCAGCAGGAGGGGCGGTGCGGGGAGCACGTGCATGCGGCTTACGATGCCACGGGAGACGCCTCCTGACCCCGATCGTTACAAGAAGGCGTTCAAAAACACGGCTTTGTCGATTGCGGCCGCAGTCGCCTTCGGCGCGGGTATAGGATACTGGAAGGTGAGTCGGCAGAGGTAGTGTTGCAAACCCATTTCGGTAGGCAGATTTTGTATATAATGTTAATACATGGCGTATGTGGCTGGCTGATATACATTTTGTCACAACCCCACACTGTGCAGATGATGGCTGCACGCTGCTGCACACTGCCCAAGGTGTGCAAGCAGGGCTGTCGTGCTGCACCCTGAGGCTCGCTGTAAAACATTCACACTGGAACTCAGGTACTTGGTGACTCATGTACTCCAGCGACTCAGGTTTTTAAATCATAAATGAACCTATGCATACATTTATTGCTATGTAGTACTCGAAGCACATACTGAATAGTACTGTACCTCTGACACTGTGTACCAAACACAATAGGGACTGATGTGCACACAGTGCGGCGGCATGCATGCACTGTGGCACTCCATGTACTCTTAGTGCCACTGCGCGGAGACGCGGTGCTGCATAGATGCATATATACTTCTGAATACTTCCAGGTACACCATGTACTTCAATTCAACCCCGCTTGGGGCGCGGAAGCTCTGTGCACATGGCGCGCACGTGACAGAAAAATTGCACGACCGAACATGCTGCCGCCTGTTGCTAGCCAACAAGATAGTAATGCCCAGAAGGGTGCACTGTCATGTAAGCCTAGCATGTAGTTACAGCATTGCTTTTAGCGGACGGCAGCTTCATGTGCCTAAATGTACATACATGAACACCTTTCTTCTCAACAGTAGTTTTGAAGTATGTACACACCCTGCGGATGGGAGCAGGTCCCCTGGGACATGGGGCTGTAATCCATTCGACTACTATGGGGAGCAGAGTTTCCAAGTATCTTTTGAAATCATTTTTGGACATGAGCGTGAACGCGATGTCCGTTTTCGACCAGTAGCAGCGCCCGACGCGGGCAGAGATGAGGTGATCACCAATAAGCAAAGCTGCGCGGCAGGTCTTGACCAATCCGGTGAGAAAACCGCAGGTTGCAACTCCAAAGGGTGCTCGCGTGAGGGCCAGCAGGGTGAAAGCAAGCGTTTTCCGGCGTGCAGCTATAATCTCACGCTACCGTGCGAGTTGAGCGTGGCGCTGCTGTAGGCAGCAGCCCTACCCACCCATCTGCAGTTCCTTGTTCCCGCCTTGGCCGGCGGCGCCGCCGTTCAGGTGCTGCTGCCATATTTGTGGTCAAAACATGCCGCAGAGCCCTTCAAAAGGGCAAATTTTAATGCGCAGCTGCTGCTGCTTTTGGGGCCCCTTCATTTGCATAGTGCAAGACGTGAACAGCGTGAATAACAGCAACCACTCAGCACACACACCACGCCGCGGCACACGCGCCTGCTGTGCGTGTAGTACGGGAGTAGCGCTTTCCAACGCACCCCGCCACCCTTGCTCTGGTGCCGTGTGGCGCCCGTAATCAATTACCCAGCAACCATACTTGGAAACTGTGCTCGCCATAGTAGCTCTACTTGGAGGACACCACCTACTTCAACAACTGAAGTTTGTCCATGTCTGTCTTCCCCTGCGCTCTTCCTCTCTCACAGGGAATACGCAGCGACAACAACGTGCGGCGCCCAGCCCCCTCCAGAGTGCCGCACGCTACTTCAACTTGAGGTACCACACCTACTTCAACAACTTGAAGTATGCGCTCGCCTGCCTTCGCCTCCCTCTCCCACAGGGTGTACGTGGTGAGCACGACGTGGGGCGCCCAGCCCTGTCTCCCACAGTGCTACTTCAACTTGAGGTACACCACCTACTTCAACTGCTTGAAGTTTGCGCTCGCCTGTCTTCGCCCGCGCTCTCCCTCTCCCATAGGGTGTACGTGGTGAGAACGACGTGGGGCGCCCAGCCGCCGCACCCCCTGCCCGCCTTGCCCAGCCTCCCCGCCCGCATCTCCGCGCGCTCCACCTGGCGCAGCACCAGAATGACAACAGTTGCGCTGAGCACAGAATGTTGAAGTTGTGCTGAGCAGAGAATGCCAGCAAGGTGCGCTGAGCAATCTCCGCGCGCTCCGCCTGGCGCGCCACCAAGATGACAACAGTTGCGCTGAGCACATGATGTTAATGCTGTGCTGAGCACAGAATAACAGCAAGGTGCGCTGAGCAATCTCCGCGCGCGCCACCTGCGCAGCTGCCGCGCTGCCAGAGTTCCAAAGTTGCGCTGAGCACATAATGTCAAAGTTGCGCTGAGCACAGAATGACACCAAGTTGCGCCGAGCAGCCTCTACACAATCCGCCCGCTGCGCCCCCCCAAAATGACAAAGGTGGGCTGGGTGCAGGCACACACGATCTGCTGAACAGTGTGTGCACGTGCATGGTAAGTTTGAACAAAAGAAGCATGCATACATACTGGCATAGTGCTAAGTACATATTGAGCGCAAAGCAGCCACGATGTGATGCACAACTCGGGCGCTACCATAGGCCAAGCACAGCGCGCCTACATAATTCGTCATTTGACTGGGTGATACCATTGTTCGAAGGAGGCGTCGAGTCCAGGGCCGCACAGACCACACGCACCTGCGAGCCATGGTAGCAGGCCACCTCCAGCGAGGGGCAGAACTTCTCCAGCTCCCCCTGCCAGTTTGCCAGCACCGAAGACGGGACCACAATGAGGTGGGGCCCTGTGCCGGGCCCACTGAAAGGGGGGGGGGCAGGGGGGGGAAGGGGGGGGGGGGTATCATGCAGGCAGTGAACACATAGGAGTGGCGGGTATGTCACTGGCGTTGGTGGTGTAGGAATTGTTGTGGCGGTGACAGGGAGTTGGTGGGCCGTGTGGCGCAATATTTTGATTTAAATAGTCACAATAGTACACCGATATGATACTAACAATGGGGGCCGTGCTTGGCGCGCGCCGTGCGCGTCAATAAAAGAAGCAGCAGCCACTTTGTCCTGCCAGGTGTCTAGGTGCGCAAGCGGGTCAGAGAATTTAAGTCAGTGCAGAATGCCAGCAAGACGGCTCTCGAGGAAAAAGCACTGGCGTTTGTGCACAAGGGTGGTAGTATACGTGTAGCATCCGACAACACACGTTGAAAATCTTTTCAAGCACTAACAGCCTAAACAAAGCACACCATAGAAAGCAGTGTCGCGCAGCAAACATTGCAGCAGTGCAACGCCTGTGTTGCACGTGGCCGCCGTTGGACTACAGAGTTGAATCTGAGGCGTACTACCAGAGTTGAAGTTCTGGTGCAACGCATGTTGAAGTAGGCCGACAACGGGCAAGGACCTGCCTGCCCGGGTCGCCAGACGCTCCGTCCTGTATACTGCGCCACCTGCAGCACGCCAGCACACAATAGGGTGGCACGTGCCAGTTTACGTTTGTGTGTGTGTCCGTACACACGTGTACACTTCCATACAGTGTGGACGAAACCTAAAAGGCTGCTAACCCCAGATACTGCCGTGGCTGGGCGGAATGCCAGGCCACAGCCGTGGGGTGATTTGCTCACCTAAAACAGGAAGCGCATGACAAACTCCTTCCAAAGTACTTTTGAAGTATAGCCCAACAACAAGTCAAAAACAGTGCAAGTACACGTACTCAGGTATTGACCTAAGATGTACCATAATGGTACCTGATATGATTTTTAAAAAAATACAGGAGTATACTCAACAGGGGGGAAACATCGAAGACAGTGGTGCAGTGCGCACCTGAGCAGCCCCAGAAACGCAATGGTGCCCACAAAAAGATGATAGACTCATACTTCTTTTTACGCGCATCACATGCAAGTATGTAATGTACCACACTGGTAGTTCAGAAAAAGAGTAAGCAGGGGGGGAATATATGTGCACCTGAGCAGCCCCACAAATGCAATGGACTGCACCGTTCTCCCCAGTAACCACCCACCCAACCAGCCTCTTGCAAGCAAACCCTGTGCCTTAACGGTGTAATGTAGAAGTGTACTTCTGAAGTACCAATACAATTCTGGGTACACACAGCATCCTCCACACTACCGGGTTGCACAGCGCACACCTGGCCAGCCCCAGAAACGCGATGGTCTGAAGCCCCTCTCGTCCGCGACCATGCCGTTGGGATGAGGCCACGTTGTGCGCTAAAAATATACTACCGGTACGTAGTACTTCAGAAGTATATGCTTCAAAATATTTTGAAGCACCATATGTAGTACCTCTACTGCAGTACCATACGATATATGTATGAAACTGGGGGAAATATCGACTGGGGGGGATACTGACACTTGTTTGCAGCGTGCACCTGAGCAGGCCCAGAAACGCAATGGTTTGCACCGTTTTCCCGAGGCCCATTTCATCCGCCAGCACGCCATTGACGCCCACGCTGCGCAGCAAGCCCGTCAAGTTCACCCCTGCCAGCTGGTACGTGCTCAGCGCAAAAAAATACTCAACATACACTTCTGAAGTACTTCAAAATTATGTGTTTCGAGTATGCTTCAAAAGTATTACCTGAGCAGGCCCAGAAACGCGATGGTTTGCACTGTTTTCCCCAGGCCCATCTCGTCCGCGAGCACGCCGTTGACGCCCACGCTGCGCAGCACGCCCATCCAGTTCACGCCCGCCAGCTGGTACGCGCTCAGCTTCACACTCGGCCCGCACGCGGCTGCCACATCGGCGTCTGTGAACATGGCCGCGCCGCCGCGCGCACCGCCCGATGCCACCTGGGGAGCGGGGGGAGGGGGAGAATCGGCGGGCTGAGCATGGTGTGCGCTGTGCTTGCTAGAACAATATGATGGGGTGAAGCAGCGTCACACTCGGCGCGCACGCCGCAGACACGTGGCGTCTGTGAACATGGCCGCGCCGCGCGCACCGCCGGTTGCCACCTGCCCAAGGGGGGGGGGGGGGGGGGGGGGGGGGGGGCAGGGGGAGCATGAAGTGGTGGGCACTGTGCTGCTGAAACAATTTTTTGGCACGCGGTGTTTTGGCGAAGCACATAGTGTGCGGCCTTGTGATTGTAAATACTTCTTGAAGTACTTCTTGAAGTACGCTACAGCGTGCACATGTGAAACTGAGCGCGGGGCGGGGGTGCGGGGGGCCAGGGGGTGGTGGTGGTGGGCACGAAGCATGGTGGGCACTTTGAGCTGAAACAATTCTTGTACTTGGCACGCGGTATCTTTGGTGAATCGCATGGTGTGTGGCCTTGTGCTTGGTGGTCATGCTGCAGCGTGCGCATGTGAACCTGAGCAAAGCGGCGCGTATTGATGATCTGTGAAAGGTGTGTGGAGGCCCAGCCATGTACTTCCATAGTGCATAAGATATTTTGATTTTTTTTTCCTAGTGCTACCTAGTGCTACGCACGAGGGGCGGGACCACTCCACTGCATGCAGGCGGACGTCGGGGTGGGCTGCAATATACTTCAGAAACACTTTGAATTATGTACATATCATTGTACATACACATGTACATGGGGTACATATATGATTCATCATTAACAGTGTGCATGTGTACTTCTGAGGTATGTACTACGTAGCACTTCGAAGAAGTACATGCATATCAACAGTACTTGCGCAGGTGTCTCTGCTGCTAGAATGCGGAAGAAAAAAAAAACTCCCAAAGCACGTGTATTCTTCATGAATATGCCGCGCCGCACACAGTATACCGGTACACAACAGGTAAAACACTTTCCGCTGGTGCAATTTTCGCACCCATGCTTATCAGCACTGGACGACAAGTTCGCTACACCAACGGTACTACACTGTGCCACTGTGGCACTGATGGTTTTCATGCGACACTGAACAGGACATGCACCACTATGGCACTGATGCCTGCGTATGGCACTGAAACGGACGGCACAGTGCTGCTTGCACACAACAATAGATTTTAAACCATGGTGGTACACTTTGATTTAGAGGTACTTGGAAGTATATCACTCTGAAGTACTTCAAGGTACATACATGAAGCACATGTATATATGCAGTATATATACGCGGTGCCTAGGTGCATTTGTCTCACATGCACCGACAGAAGGAACAACCGTGTCGCCAGTGGCCATACAACAAAATCGACAGATGCACACAATCATGGTTACGCAAGAGTAAGAATCCCCACCTTGCTCAGGCTCAATGCGCCTTCCTCCCGCCCCGCCGAGCCCGGCGCCCACGCCGCCACCACCTCCCTCAGCCGCTCCGGCAGCGCCGCGCACTTTGTCAGCACTAGTCTACAGAAAAAAAAGACAGTTACATACAACAGTTCCATCAAAAATGATTACAAATCCCCACCTTGCTCAGGCTCAGCGCGCCCTCCTCCCGCCCCGCCGAGCCCGGCGCCCACGCCGCCACCACCTCCCGCAGCCGTTCTGACAGCGCCGCGCACTTTGTCAGCACCCGCCCGGCGCGCGCGCGCGCCGCCCACGTCCTCTCCTCCACTCGCCGCCCCCCCCCCCGCCTCTGGCTCAGACCCTGACAGTAGCTCCACGGCGTTGGTGTCGCCGCCGCCGCCGCCACGCGCGCCGTTAGTGGTGCCGCGCCGTTGCCGCTCGCCATCGCTGCTGCTGCCAGCGAGGTCGACCGTGGCGCCCGCGCCGGCGCCTTTTGCCACCACTGCCGCGCCACCGCCACCGCCTGAGTCGCTGTCGACGCCGTACGCATCCAGGTGGCGTGCCGGCGGCGGCGGCGGTAGCGGCCGCTGCGTGCGCAGCGGGCTTCCCCTGCCCATCAGCGAGTCATCGCTCTCTTGACTGCTGTCCAACCCGCTGCCGCCGCCGCCGCCGCCGCCGCCGCCGCCGCCGCTTCCGCTGTCCCCCGACCTCCGCAGCCGCAGCTTCCGCCCCCCCGCTGCCTTCTTCTTCTGCTCACCGCGCTGCCGCTTCTGCGGCGGCGGAGCATCCTGCCGCCGCTGCTTCGCCTCACCCCCGCTGCCGCTGCTGGAGTCGTCGTCGTCGTCCGCAAGCTCCGGCTCGCCCTCGCTGCTGGACTCGGCTGCGCTGTCAAACTCCTCTTCATCGTTTGACGCGTTGTCAATGGCGGAGGCGGCGTTGCGGCCGCTGCGGCGGCGCAGTGCGCGGCCGCGACGAGAGGTTTTTGCGGGCGTCGTGAGGTAGTCTTCGTCGGAGTCCTCGTCGGAGTTTGCGATGAAGGCGTCGTCTTCTTCGGAGGACGCGTCGGCGCGGCGCGCGCGCTTGCGTTTTGGCGCTGTGATAACATCATTAAATGCGCACGCCGGATTGCAGGCAAGGGCTTCTTTTTAGGCCCTACCTTAGGTTACCACGCCAGGTAGCAGACCAAGGAAGTTTTTTTTGGGTCAGACATTAGGTTAGCACGCCAGTAGCAGACAAAGCTCTTTTGTTAGGCCAGAAGTTATGCTATGTTTGGAAGCGTGTCACAGTGGCATGCCACGCTAAGCCGTACATATACACACACATTGGAATATATATACACATTTATTTAGTGTGTACTTCATAAGTACATGATCTCTTGCAGAAGGGGTGGCGGCACGTGCTCGCTCACACCAGGGCGCGCTCGATGTGTCGGCGCTGCACCTCTGTGCGCCTAGTTTTGGAAGTGCTGCAGAACGTCCAAACCGTGGCTGCAGTGCCGACGAGGAGTCATTGACTAGCAGGTGTACAACCTATTTTTATACTTCAAGTACTTCTTGAAGTACATGTATGCTGTACTAGTGTTGATGCTGCACCCCCACCATTGGATCTGCAATTTGGTAGGTCATTTTTGTTGACATAACACGGAAAATCCGCATGCGCCGCGAGCAATGGCAACTTCCACCATACAAATACTTCGAAGCACATGCATCTCATGTCTATTATATTTATACTACAGGAACATTATGATACTTGGTAAGTATGTACATGCTCATGTACCGGTACTTCACTCGAACAATTGATAACACACTGTATACTTGAAAGCACATGACTACACAATACTTTGAAGTATATGTGTGCACGTAAAAATCGGTGCTACATCCCTGCCAACATATTTTGCAGTTCGGCGCGTGTCTATGCATCACACAAAAAATCCACTGGCGCCTGACACAATGGCACGTTCCACCATAACCATACACACGCTTTATATACGTATCTACTATTAGTAGTACGTCGAAGCGTACACTTCTGAAGTACTTCAATCCAAGTATACATACACGGTGTAGAAATATACTACTAGTACACCGCAAAGTAGTACTCTTTAAGTACCGACTACACATGCGGAAATACATCTACTAAACTGCGTGTATATGCGCACAAATGTATGTATACTTTGTAGTAACATAAACACCATCACATATACAGAGTCATGGGTCACGGCGTATAACGTCTTTCATGCGTTATACAAAATACGGGGTATTTCTACGCTCAAAAACGAGATATACGGCGTATTTGCCGTATAAATACGTTCATCTGCATACATTATACTACGTAGTACGGCGTATTTACATACGTTGTACTGCGTATAATGCGAAAATTATACGCTGTGACCCATCACTACATATACATAAACTCCCACCTGTGGTGCCGCCCGCCCGCCGCTGCGCGCCACCCCCGCCCTGCCCCTTCCCTCCACCCACTGTCCGTGCGCCGCCGCCACCGCCGCCGCCGCTGCGGCGAGGCAGCGCCGCGGGCTTGCGCTGCTGCTTTGCCTTTGCAATATTTGCCTTGCGCTCCTTGGCGGTCATGGTGGTCACGTCGCGCGCGGTCATCCAGCCGCCGGCGGGCACCGCCATCGGTCTGGCGCGCATCAGCACCTGCTGAGCAGAGAGCCGCAAATGTTGGTTGGGCCGCACATCAGTGGCTGCTCAACAGTGAAGACGTCTTGTTATCACCTGTACCTTGTACTACTGTAGTGCATGCACTAGTAAGTACGCATGTACAGGTGACGTCGCGCGCGGTCATCCAGCCGCCGGCGGGCACCGCCATGGGCCTGGCGCGCACCAGCACCTGCTGAGCACACAGAGTTTGGGCCGCATGTCAGTGGCTGCTCAGCAGTGAACCTGTCCTGCCAATATGGTTTTGCCAGATACGCACACATACGCCATGTACACCTATTATGCGCCTAAAAATATGAATATACATACAGGTATGTGAAAAGCCACGGACGTCGTAAAAGGGTGCCGGCGCACGGGGCTGACAGCGCGCTGCTCCGTTTCCTGCCCCAACGAAGGACTTGCCTCTGGTAGGATGAGCCCTAACTTGGTGGCCGATCAGGCATACATGCTCACTGTGCTTCCTGCGACTGACAGTGCACTGCTACGAGTATGTCTAGTGATGGGTCACGGCATTAGAGCGTATTTTATACGTTCAACAAAATACGGCGTAGCGGGCAGGATGAGCCCTAACTTGATGGCCTCTGACGCTCGCGGTACTTCATTTGAATGACAGCGCACAGCCGCCAAAAGCATGTCTCCACAGGGCCACACAGGGCTAGGGTTGCACGAAAACGCATATGGGCGTTTTTTTCGTTGTCAAAACATGAGCAATAACTTGCTATGGTGGCCAGCCACCATGCAATAGCATCACACACAACTCACGCACGCCTGCGCCAGATGTTCTCGTCATCATTATTTTTCAAAACATTAGCCATATACGCTGAATATACGCCCCGTATACGGCGTATATGGCTTGCTCACGCACGTTTTCGCGCAACCCTACACAGGGCTATTCCACCGCTACTGTGCACTCGCAATGTTGCGCGCTTCGACTGATAATACACGCATGCGATTCAGTGCGGGGTCCACAGACCTGTCACAGACCGCATGATTCCACATGATTGACAGTGCACTGCTATGAGTATGTCTATACGGGCAACACATGGGCATTTGGCTGCTGCATGGCATGCATGACGTGGGTCCTTGCGCGCCCACAAGTGCCAAAATAGTTAGAAATAGCACGGTAAAGGTGCACCACAGATGGCCATGCCGCGGCAGGCCGCGTGATAGCACGCTGTTTCGCCGCCCATTGCTGATTATTACGGTACTTGGCAGTATATCGCAATAAAATTTTGTACAGTCAGGCGTGTTGAAGTTGACTTCTCTCAGCACTCTGGCAGTCCACGTTCACAACTTCAAAGCTGCTCTTGCGGCTGTCGAGTGGTCCTTGCACGAACTGCACGCACATGTGTACCCTGCCATGTGCTCAACACATGTCACTAGCTGTTCCAAAGCGCCTCATGATGTATATAAATATGGAAATGGCTGTCCGTTGCAACCCCAGGCAGGCGCAGAACAACACCCTCAAGCAATGGACCTGCCGCACTATGACGGCGCGCCAGCAGCCGTTGCAAAGTTCTCGGACCCCAGTCAGCAGTGCATTGCTGCAGTCTCTGGCTACCGTATCACCATGATAGGCTGTTGCGCCCGCCAACGCCACGCTATGCAACAAGATACACACCATGTTGCGCACGCCAGACTCTCAGCGACGCTCTCACGCACAGCCATCACCACCAGCAACACGTTCGAGGTGCGAACTTCCAGTGCTTCTAAGTCTGACCTTGCTTGGTTTTGTTGGCTCGGGAACGTCCTCTCCGCTGCTGGTGCCGCTGCCGCTCGGCTGACGTGCTGCCTGCTGCCGCTCGCCGCCACCACCCCCGCCCCCTGCTGCTGGGTAACTGTACCTGTCAAAAGGGTTGCCACTCATCCCCACCCAAGCCAGCTCACACGAGGCTGCCTGTCAGCTCCCCTCTCCTCCCCTCCCCGGCGCCAGCTGCGGTTGCGAAGGCCAGTCCGCGCCGCCACAGCAGCAGCTTGGAAAGTGAGGCTTGCGCCACCTGCAGCCCGAACACGTTGCTCCGCAGCCACCCACGGCGGGCAGCCGCTATCAAAAGATGGTGTGCAGGCAGGTTCGGTGGCCACGGTCGCGAGAGTGACGGTGTGGGTGTTCAAAAACGTTGGGGAACTGCTGAGCAGTTTGAAACCCAGTGGCG
>JAULBY010048661.1:0-26747 GCA_032358315.1 Ophiocytium majus
TCGAACGGCGACGCAGCTGACTGCCAGCCCTGCGACAGCGCCAGCAGCCGCCAGCTAGGCCTGTCTCTCTCTCTCGGCCCGCCCTTCCACGCCTTTCTTTTTTCTGAGTGCAGCCATAAGCATGAAAAACTTGCCGCGCGTTGTCCAACACAATTGCTGCATTGCGATTTACTTGTCGACATTCATGTGCGTGCACCAGGCGGCCACTGCATGTACATGCCACAGCGCGAATTGCCAACTGAGCCAATCATGTGTGCCAAACGCATGCAGTGCTGGCATGTGTAATGTGCATGTGCCTGCATGACAGGCCAGAGGTTGTGCAGCTGCGGCGTACCCCCAAAACATGTACAGGCGCTGGCACTGAGTTGGGGCAGTGCACCATCGTGCAGTCACGTCACACCTCAAGCACGCGTCGTCAGTGGTTGTGCCCCAAATAAAACTTGTTATTGCTGGCGCAGCACAGTGCTCCCGGCCTACTGCATCGTCTCAGCGGCATGAGGGGCCAGCCAGCATGTGCCGTGGCGGGCAACCTGTGTCGCCCCACCACCAAAATCTGAAGTGCCTACTTCGTGCTGCTGCGTCCATAATAAAACGGCAACCTACCCACGCCCAACAACAGGATTGTGCACTACCCCGCTTCACGCCTGTGCCTAGGGAGTGCCCACGGAACCGGCTGCCGCAGCGGCGGCAGCCCGGCGATGAGATAGACATTTTCCGTGCTAACAACTCGCTCCCTGCGCCGAAGTGTGAGAAGAGCCTCTCAGGCTCACTGCCGCAGAAACCCCACAGTAGCAAGGGGTGGCGGCGGCGCGCAGTCTGCTTGAAGCACAAGGACACTCGCTTGTGAACACTGGCTTGTCTTGGGAACCTGCGGCTGTGCGCACACCCCACGGGGACAAGCATCGCCGGCGCGCTGGCATGGCTGTACAGTGGCCGCCTACGGCGCGGTGGGAACGGCCACACAGTGCCTGAATGCGCGCTGGTCTGGCCAACAATGCGGCAGCCAGCTCGATGCACGTTCACGACTGCACTAGACATGTGATGTTGTGGTGGCATGCCATGCATTGGCCCACCCCCTCCTCCCCCCTCCCCCCCCCCCCCCCCCAACACCCTTGCCTGATGGCTGTGTGGCGGCACAGCTAATGGCGTGCTCAGCCCTGGTGCAGGCCGGCGGCGTTGACAAATGCAACACCGTCCGCCAGCACGCCCACAACGTAGTCAACCGTTTCCGGCGTGAGGGTGGCGCACAGCGTGAAGCGGACGCCGCCTCGGCCCAGTGGCGACTGCAGGGGGCGAGTACAGAAGGAGGCAGGGGGACAGAAAGTGAGTGGGTGGTTGTTTTGCCTAGGGGGTGTGTGGGGGTGCGTGCTTGACACGACTGCTCTCTGGTACGGAGCGATGGCCGCGCACTCATGTGGTTTGCGAACATTGTTCAAGTGTAAGTAAGCCCCAGGCCACCACGCACTCTACAAGCACGGACAATCCAACCACAAAAACCCTAGCAGAAATGATTGCTTGTGACCCTTTGCCACGAGCGCCAACGGGAAACCGGCCCAGCTAGCCAGGCCCCCAAACCGTGCCCTCGCTATGCACTCTCCACCTCACTCCCTTGCTCCGCCAGAGACGACTCACCATGGGGAACAGGGCGGGGTGCACGTACACGCTGTGCTCCCACGCGTAGCGCCACAGCGCCCACGCCTCGGGCTCCGTGCCCTGCCCGCACACCACGTGCAGCAGCGGCCCCCCGGTCTCAGCCACGTCGCAGCCGCGGGCCCTCAGAGAGGAGCGAGCACGCGCAACCAGTGTCTCCAGCATCTCGGCGCGCCACGGCTCGCGGCGCAGCACGCGCAGGGCGGCCATGGCGGCGGCGGCGGCCGGCGCTGCGAGGTTGGCCGTGAAAGGCATGCCTGCAGCGGCAGGCAGCGGTGGGCCAAGAACAGGGGGGGATGTGCGGTCAGTGAATATTGTATATTTCGAACTACTGTGTAGTACTACAGGTTATAGAGACATGAGGGCATGTGCGCACCGGTACAAACTGTAGACAGCTTCATCGGGCGGGTAGGCTGCGCTGAGTAGCGAAACTTGCGTGTACATACACATCAAGGGCGCCGTGAAGTGCAGTCGCACGCCATGCGTGTGGCGGTGCAGCCGGCGCAGCGTGTGGTGCCAGCACAGGATGCAAACCAAGAGAGAGTCAGGTCGGGTGCCTCACCTGTGACGCTGAGCAGCTGCACGGCCTTTGCAGTGCCGACAATGAAGCCGCCTTGGCTGACCAGGCCCTTGCTGAAGGTGCCAATGAGGATGTCAGCGCCAGACACGGCCTCCGGCAGGTTGGAGTAGCTGCCCACGCTGTGAGCGATGTCCACCACCAGGCGGCACTCGTGCGCACGCGCCAGCTCGGCGTACCTGCAAAGTGGTTGATGAGCAAGCGCACAGGTCAGTGAAGCGAGCACTTGGGATGCGGCAGCCAAGATGTCCACATGAATTAGCTCACACGCATCAGGATTGCACAGGTAATTCAGTTCCCAAAGTATGCATGGCACGTGTGCGGCAGAAGCACCACCGTGCCAACAAGCGCCGCTGAAGTTACGGCGTGCGCCATCTCAAGGGAGCCCTTGTGCACAGCACATGCCACAACAGTGGACCAAATAAATGGTGTGCCCATCCACCATGCAATCAATGCATGTGCACGTGCCCTGAAAAACACCATACTGTGACAGGCCCACGCCATGTGTGTGATTTCTTTTTGTTGCTGTGTGATTTCTTTTTGTTGCTGTGTGATTTCTTTTTGTTGCTGTCACAGCACGCACCTGCTGACGTCGCGCCTTGCGCCATCCACCGAGAAGGTGTGCTCCGTCACAATGATGGCGCCGGCATACTTGTGGCGGTGCATCTGCAGCTGTGCTACAAGGTTGTCGTCGTCTGTGCGGAGAAGCGGTGCACATGGCAAGGAACGTGGCACACGTGCTCAGCAGGATGCATCGCATGTTACCATACTGATAGCTCCACATGGCGACACTTCGCACAAGAAACCATGTACATAATGTAGTACTACTTGTAAGTACATCAAGTATATGACAATGCAGGGCTGCACCTGACGCGACAGCTCCAAAGCAGCAGCAGTGCATGCACTTGGTTGCTGGGGTGCGAAGGCTAGCCAATGCACGTGTGATGCACGGTGTGGATAAGCACTTGTGCACCATGTGTGGTCGCACTTCCGCAAGCATGTGCGCATACACCAACAGGAACAGCATGGGCAGGCGCTGGCTGCACGCACCAGTGAACTTGATGGCGCGTGCGTCTGCCAGCTTGGCGCCCGTGGCGAGGCAGTCGTGCGCGTAGGCATCAATGAAGATGACATCGCCGTGGCGCATCAGAGCCTTCACCGCGGCCACGCCCGCCAGCCAGCCCGCAGGCAGCACCAGGCACGCCTCGCGGCCAAAGTAGTCTGCCAGCTCCTGTTGCGTAGTTTTTCAAGTGAGGCAGGAGGGGGAGTGGTGACGTTGTGGTGTGAGCTGGTGTATTGGTCCCCACAATGCAATGAGACGGCGACAGCATGCTGCTGCGCGGACGGTGGTGGTGAACAGCGCTGGCGTTGCTGAGCACTGCTGGTGGCAGGCTACATGCATGCAAGCGCCTAGTACCATAGCACGCGCCACCTCTGTTCGCATGTCGCGCTTGTGTGCGGGACTACTATAGCAGCAGTGCACCCCAACACACCAACGCAGCAGCAGCTGGTCTTCCAGAGTACTGCATGCATGTCTCGCTGCTGCAGCAAGGGCTTGCCTGCTCGAGCTGCCTGTGCAGGCTGCTGCTGCCGCACAGCACGCGGCTGTTGGTGAGGGTGCTGCCGTGCGTCTGCGCCGACTCCACCATGGCGCCCACCACATCCGGGTGCTGCGCCAGGCCTGCATGAGGAGATATTGCACACAGAGCACACTCGCACGTCAGTAGTAGTCAACATAATGACATGGAGTACAGGACTTTGGTCGTGCAAGTCCCATTGCGCGGCAGCTCTCTAGCAGTGAGTAGCGCATGAAAAGCAAGCGCCACCGTAGACGCATTAGCCTGCACAAAGCAATTAGCACACATGCAGTCCAGCAGTTGCGCACTGTGCCTGCCTCGGCCCTTGCTGCACCAGACCAATAGAGCCGGCAACACACTGCAAAACCCACCGCAGTAGTCCATGCTGCCGGCGTTGATGACGTTCTGCGGCTCGGACCCGTCCATGAGCTGCATGGTGCACACGCGGCTCGCGGCGTCGCTGCTCGTGATCACGGGGAAGTAGCCGCTGGCGCCCACTGTGCACACGGCGCGCGCCAGCACGCCCAGCACGCCCGCCCGCCCAAACACATCGTGCCCTCCCACGCTGTCGGCGTCGTTGCCGGCGCCGTCCTCAGGAGTCCCAAAGAGCTGCACCAGCTCCTGGATGGCGCGGCCGTTGATGCCGTTGCTCATGGCCAGCTCCAGGCGCGCAGACTCTGCCACCTTGAGCGTCGGCAGGGAATCGCGCAGCCACGCACGCCCGTCCCAGCGGCGCGGTTGCTTGATGATGGCCGCCAGGCGCCCCGCCACCCCCGCCGCGCCCCGCACCGCCGCCGCCCTGCTGTCGAGCACGGCGGTGGCGGCGGCGGTGATGGAGCCTCCGTGGCCGGCGGCAGCGGCGCTGGCGGCGTGTGTGGGCGTCTCGGCGGGCGCGTGCTGCGCCACCTGCAGCCGCGGCGGCGTGAAGGCGCCATTGGCGATGCAGGCCGTGATAGCCAGGGCCTCGGCGGACACGGCCGCGGCGTCGCCGCCCAAGTCTGCCTCGCGGTACAGGCGCATGGTGTGGTGGATGCCGGCGCGCGGGTGTGTGGCAATGGCGGCGGCCAGAGCGAGCGCACGCGCCAGCGCCGCCTCTTTGGTGGGCGCGGTCTCGTGCACAAGGCCCGCGGTGAGGGCCTGGTCGGCGTTGAGGACGGCGTCCGAGAGGTAGATGTGCATCGCGGCGGGGTAGCCGACTGTGGCGACGAGCTTCTGCGGCAGGTTGAACAGCGGGCTCGTGCCCCTGGTTGGCAGGGCGGGGGGGGAGGGGGGGGAGGGGAGGCAGCAGGCGCAGTGGCACGGGCACGCGGAGGTATGTAGTGTTGTGTGTGTGAGGCGCAAGTTGAAAGGTGAAACGTGTGCGTGTTGTCCTCACACAGGTGTGCCAGGTGCAATCGCACAAACCAACAGAGAGGGGCAGCATATGCATGTGCCAGTGTCAGGTTGCTGCTGCTGCTGAGCAGCTGTGCCCCGCAGCGGGCCCACAGCTCTTGCTCTGGCGGTCGCAAGGCACGACCGTGGCACCAACGCTACCTCCATGTGCTTGCTTGACCAAGCACACCCTGACAACACCGCCCAAACGCTGAGCTCACCTGGACAGGTTGCCGTAGGAGATGGAGCACTCGCCGCCCGCAATGCGCCAGTCCGCGTGCAGCGCCAGCGCGCACCCGCCGCCCAGCACCGCCCCGTGAACCACAGACAGCACGGGCACCGGCAGGCGCGACAGCCGCATCACGGCACGAGACAGCGCCGCCATGCGGGCCGCGGTGGCGGGTGCTGCAGTGGCCGCGGCGCCACGGGTGCGCCTGACGTGTGCCAGCGACATGCCGGTGCAGAAGTGCTTGCCGGCGCCGTGCACGACGACGGCGGAGAGGTGTGGGAGGTGGGGGTCGAGGCGGTCGAGCGCGGCGTCGAGCGCGGCGGTCCACTTGTCGTCCATGGCGTTGCCTGTGGCGCGGGGTAAGGGTGTGCGGAGCGGAGGTGGCAGTGGTGAGTGCGGGGGTGGTGTAGATGTGTCACGGTCAACCAGGTCCAGGGTGCTGTATGTGATTGGGTGCAGGGGCAGAGTATGCTGCTCCAAGCACTGGCTAGCAGCACGTGTACATGTGTCTTGAGACGGCAATGCAAGAGCAGTTACCAATTGTACACATGTGGACACCCACAGGCCAGAGGTAGCGCCTGCCTCTATGTGTGCAAACCAGCACGGTGCACGGTTCCCTCCGCAAAAGCGCGCGTGCCTCCGTCCCTGCTGTAGAGGCGCACAAGCGCCTAAAAAGCACTACAAGCAGCCAGCCATCCCCTGCCGGCAACCGACTGCTCACCCTTGGCGGCCATGTTGAGCTCAAGCACCGCCACGCCCTCGCTGGGGAACGACAGCACAACAGCCTCCGCAATCCCGTTGTCGCTGCCGTGCGCCCCAGAGGCGGTGCCGGCCCACCCGCCGTTCAACAGCTCTCCCACAAGCACCACGCCATCGTCAGCAGACGCGGCGGGCAGCCTGCGCTTGGCGGCGGCCATTAGGTCATGGGGAGTGGCAGCCAGGCGGCGGCACAGGCGTGCGAGCTCTGCCTCGGCGGCCTCCGCGCCGCCGGCCAGCAGGGTGTCGACCAGGCCAATGCGCAGCGCCTCGGAGGCGTCAATGGCGGTGCCGGTGATGGACAGCCGGCGCACGGCCACCGGCGTCAGGCGCGCCGTGAGGGCCGCAGACACAATGCTGGGCAGCAGGCCGCGGCGGATCTCGGGCAGGCCAAAGGTGGCGTCTGCGGGGGGAGGGAAGGGGAGGGAGGGGGTGTGTGTGAGTGTGTGGCAGTCTTGGTGGTGTGGCGGCGGCGGCTACGGGACACAATGGCGCCATGTCCGGTTTTTCGCATGCTGTACAGTGTGCTGTCATGCCAGCACACTACGTCAGGCTCTGCAGCAGCAGCAGCTGCTGCTGCAGTGCAGGCATCATGCATGCTGCAAGCACCCTCATCCCCCTTCCCCCTTCTCACCTGGCGTGGCGAGCACAATGTCCGCGACCGCAGGCAGCATCAGGCCTCCGCCCCGCGCCTGCCCCTGCACCACGCACACCAGCGGCTGCGTGCGCTGCTGCAGCAGCCGCAGCAGGGCCGCGTACTCCTGCAGGCCGTCGCTGGCATCGGCCGCCGCATCGCTGTCAGCGCCATAGCCGACGCCCCCGCTCGCGAGCGGAGGGGCCGAGTGCCAGCCCAGGTTAAACACGCCCTGCACGACGCTGCGCACCACGACAATGCTGTCGCGCGCCTCCTCAAACGCAGAAATCAGCGTGCGCAGCATGGGGCCATCCAGCGACGGCTGGTGCAGCTCCATGGTGGTAACCGTGCTGCCGCCGCCGCCGCTGCCGCCGCCCCTGCTCTGCCGCCGCACGGTCATGCCGCTGCGCCCGCTGGCGCTGCCCGTGCTGGACAGGGGCGTGGCGGGGGTGGCGGCGGTGGCGGCAGGCGACACGGAGGTGCTGCTGGCGTTGAAGCCGCTCATGCTGGCCGTGGACACCGTGGCGCTGTCGAAAGCGCCGCCGGGAACGGGCGACATGGCTCCGGAAGAGTGGCGCGCCACTGGCGGCAGCGGCGCCTCCACCTGTGGGCGAGGCACCGTGCGAAGGATGCTGTCCAGGGGTGGCAGGCCCGCCACGCGCAGCGGCTGCTGCAGGGGCGTGCGAGAGTAGCTGCGGCGGCCGCGCCTGTCAATGCCGGTGACGTAGTACGTGCCGGGGAGGAGGACGCCGCCGGCGCCTGGCTGCTGCTGGTCGTCTGAAGGGCAGCGGTGGGCGTGGGTGGGGGGGCAGGAGGGCGTTTTGTGAGGGTGCAGCCAGTGCTGAGGCATGGTGCATGAGTGCTACGGTGCTCACGGTTGCACAGCTGTCATTACGTCTGTTTGGGGACACGCATGGCCGCTTCACTCCTACATCATGCCGCCGTGCACGGTCTGGAGTCTTGCAGTACAAAATCAACCCACTACTGTGTCGGCTACCAGGTGCACTTGCTCCCTGCTGTCGTGCAACCGACATCGCACCCTCGCGCACCAAGACACCATAGGCCCACACAGGAGGTACACCAAGTGCCCCTGCCTGGTCTCATCCCACTCACCAGTGAAGTCGCCCAGCCGCATCTTCTCAGCGTTGTGGGCGCACACCAGCGCAGAGAAGTCGGTCCACGCCAGCAGGCGCCGCCCCTCCAGCGCCTGGAAGGCATCGCTAAGGCGCGGCAGCTCCCTCACCGTCGCGCGCAGCATGGTCGAGCACAGCCCGCTGCCGTAGCTGAACAGCACCAGGGTGCGCCCCAGCACCTCCGGCCCCTGAACGCTGAGCAGCGACGCCAGGTTCAGCCAGGTGGAGGCGGTGTAGCAGGGGCCGACACGGCGGCCCACCGCCTGGGCGGGAGCGGCGGTGCGCTCGAAAAGGGAGTCGATGCGCTCCTGGGGCAGGGGCGCGCCCGGCAGGGTCTCGCACATGGCCTGGAAGGCCTTCTCGGCCCAGTAGGCGTGCGTGGTGTGCTGGACAACGTAGTCCGCCTGGGGTTGGGAGCGGGGGGGGGGGGAGGAATGGTGAGAGGTGGTCATATGGGTCAGCGGCAGCAGCGGCGGCATGCACATGCAAGCGGTGGGGGCTGTGTGTGCGCTGGGTGCGACGGATGCGGCAGCAGCAGTCAACTACGTGCTGGCAGCCAGTGGGCGCGCGGTACGGTGGGTAATTATACACTGTATGGATGGATGTACGTACCTGCAGCAGGACGTGGTCCCATCCCAGCTTGCGGCACAGGCCGGCGTGGCAGTGGCCCTGCGCGGTGATGTAGGCGTCCAGGCTGCACTTGCCGTCAAACTGCACGTACGGGCACACCTCAGGCCCGCGCTCCGTGGCATTGGCGCTGTTGCCGGCGCCCAGCGGCTGCAGGCAGGGGACAGCAAGGCACATGCAAGTGGCCAAGAGTGAGTGGCTGAAGGTGGGTCACATCAATCCAGCTGCGGAAATTAACCTCCCTTGCTGCAAAACGTGCTCAGCCCCTATGAAAATGAAGGAAATTCATCTGCCCGCTTCACCGCAGCAGAGTTGAGGAACCAACACCTGACACGATGTAGGCCTTGCTGGACTGCACCGATCTACTTGAGGGCGGCGGGCACAACTCGGCCCCCCTCATCACGAAGGGCAGCTGCCGTTTTCTGCATACCGTATGCAGCGGCGGCCACCGCCGACCCCTAAACACCCCACCACTCCTGCCCAACACCTCGGCAGCAGGCCAACACCTGATACAGTGGCGATCTCGGTGTGATTGGTGGACGGACATGAGTGTTCACGCACGGGAGCGCTGCCCTGCTCACAAGTGATCAGTTCATTCGAGGTAGATTTCCACTTTTGGGCCGCACCGGATTGTTGTGGGGTCGTAGTGCCAGGAGAGGTAAGTTTGCTGAGCATGTCTTGTTGGGTGCTGCAGCTTCACAGGCTCCTCCTGGCTCGCGTGCGGAGTGCGCATGCACAATCGGCTGCTGTAAGGCTACAGAAGCAGCCGCACTTGCACAGCGGCACCTGCATAGTGATGGATGCACCACACACTGCAGCATGCACACGTATGGGGTTCCCTCTCACCTTCCAGAAGTCGTAAGAGTCCTGGCTGTGGCTGCTGCGCACGGAGTCGAACACCACTGGCGCGTCCGCGCCCACAAGCCTGCCACACACGCGTTTTGCACAGTGTGTGCAGGGCAGGCAGGCAGGCATGCATGGGTGTGGTTAGGATACAGAAAGCAACGAGCGTGTCCAGGCATACAAAACGCACAACATTAAGGCTACTTCTGAAGTACACTACTGTACTATTACGTGCGAGCCAAAAAAGCAAGGGGTGTCATCTGCAGTAGGTGGCCTCATTAACGCTTGGTGGCATGGGAGCTGGGTGCGAGGCCTGTCAGTGCGTCCTGCGTGCGCCATCTCACACAGCTGGCGCTCAGAACCCGATGATTGCCGCGGGCACAATGGCACGCTGCAGGCGTCACTCACATGGCAACCGCGGCGGCGCCAAAGAAGGAGCCGCCCATCCGGAACGACGCGATGTCAACCGCCACCACCACGCCCCAGCGGCCATCCCAGGCCTCGCTCTCCACCCAGTTGAGGGTGTTGAGGAGGGCTGACGTGCCGCCATAGCAGGCGTTCACCACGTCGGCGCCCTCTACGTCGTGCTGCTCGCCGCAGGCGGGGTCGCTGTCAAAGAGCTGCATGATCACGCTCTTGATGGACTTGCTGAGGTCCAGAGGCGACTCGGTGCCCACCTCGAGGCGCCCAATGCTGCCTGCGGTGGCGCACGAGCGGTGCAGCGCAATGCGCCAGACGCACGTTAATACACAGTTACGGGTGCGGGGGGGTAGCGCAGCACGCCCCAGGGTGCTGTGCGTGGGAGCATGACTCTCCACACACATGGGCACAGAGTGCAGCATGAGTTCATGTCGTGCTGCGGAGCATGGCTTGGTAAACAGCGCAGCATGGCTTGACGCTGCATTACAGAACGTGGCTTCATACTGTGTGGGGGGGCATGAATGCAGCACAATTGTGACTGTTCAGACTCACTGTAGCTGACGCCGTGGCGCTCGCACAGGCGCGCCACAGCCGTCATGGCCATGGACGCCGTGTCCTCATTGGGTCCAGGGTGCGCCATCTCCTCGATGCCCAGCCGCTCCTAAAGCACAAGCAAAAGCATAACATATGTAGGTAAGCATCACAAGCGGGGAGGGCAGTGTGCATAAAGACAGTAGTGCGTCACAGGCTGCCCCAAAAGTGTCAGAAGCGGGGAGGGCAGTGTGCATAAAGACTGTGCGCCACAGGCTGGCGCGGCATGCCAGCGCGGTTGCACAGGGCCGTAGGGTGAGTGGGCGCTGCAGCAAGATTGGTTTGTGTGACAACGAGGCCTAGGGTAAGCTTGGGTGGTGCTTTGCACGACCGCTCGCATTACAGCATGCCAACGCGCTGCAGGGAACATGGGCGCCGCAGCAACATCCATCGGCGCAGAGTCACGCTGGGGAGTAATGGTTGGCACCACCGCTCGCATGCACATGCTGCCGCCGACAGGAAAACTCACCAGCTTGCCGCGCACAAACTTGCCGGCGGCCTCCACCTCCGCAGCGGTGACGGCGTTGGCGGGCACATACACCTCCAGCGCATGAATTCCAGCGCAGCGGCTGGTGCGCGGCAGCATGGGCGGCAGCCCCGCCGCCGACGCAGTCGCGGACGCCGCACCCACCGCCGGGATGTGCTGCCGCACAGGGGCTTCCACAGCAGGGGGCGCCAGCACATCTGCTGCCGCTCCGCCGAAGGGCGCCCCCTCCCACACAGGGTCTAGGTGTGGCACGGCGGCGCGCATGTCGCCATGCAGCGCGGGAGCGTCGGTGTGCGGGTGGTGGAGGGTGGTTGTGGGGGTGGTGTGGCTGAGGGAGTCCACCAGGAGGTTGAGCGTCATGCCGGCGAGCTGCTGCAGCCCCTGCGCGGGCTGGGCGTCCCAGTACACGTCGCCGCCAAAGGTCACCGTGCCTGCGCAGCTCGCACAGCAGAGGCGGAAATAGGTGCAAAAGCAGCACACACAGACACAACAGATACATGAGTCACCAGCTGCCGGAGTGCAGAGTGATGGTGGACAGAACGCCAGGGCACCACCAGAGGGTGCCTGCCTGCCCCCCTACATACCTTCCGAGCCAAATTCGTCGCGCACCCAGTTGGACAGCTCCACGCCAGCCAGCGAGTCCAGGCCCAGCTCAACCAGGGGCTGGTGCTCCGGAATCTCAGACTCATCGCAGCCCAGCAGCACACACAGCTTCTCCACCACTGCTGCGCGAGTCGCACCTTCCGTGGCTGCGGAGGTAATGGCGGCGGCGCCATGGGCAGAGCCGGCCGTCACAGGCGGCTGCGCTGGGAAGTGGTGGGGCGCAGGGGTGGGGGTGGCGACAGGGGCGGCGGCTGCAGAGGCGCTGGGGGGAGCGCCCTGGCTGGTGTGCTGTGTGAGCTCTGCCACCAGCTGTGCCAGTGACATGCCGGCCAGGCGCTGCAGGCCCTCCTGCATGGTGTCCGCGCCGCCTGCAGAGAGAGTACAGCGCATGGCCATGTGTCAGTGTTTTAGTGTCTTTAGAGGCGTACGCAGGTGTAACCATTGCAAAGCGTGCGCACGCATGAGGCCGTTGCGGGCAGGCCTGAAGTGACACGCTCGCCGCCAGCCAGTGCGCATGTGCACCGCAACACACTCAAGCAGTCGCCACAGCAGCTTCATGGGCGAGTGTGTGCCATCCAGCAAGCTACACATGCACTAGCTTGCCGGCACCGTACCTGTGTAGCCAAACTCGTCCTGGATCCAGTTGGACAGCTCCACCGCGGCCAGCGAGTCAAGCCCCAGCTCTGCCAGGGGCTGGTGCTCGGGCACCTCCGACTCGTCGCAGCCCAGCAGCACGCACAGCTTGTCCACCACTGCGGCGTGAACCGCAGCAGTGCTCATGCCCGCAGCCGCCGGCGCAGCAGCACTGGTGATGGCAGGCTGTGCCATGGGAAGGGCGGCGTTCACGGGTGTCACCGCGGTGACGGCGACGGCGACGGGGGCAGTGGCAGCGGCCACAGGCGCAGGGGCGGTGGCGACTGGCACAGGAGCGTACTGCTGTTCTTGGCCTCGGCTCTGGGCGAGTTCGGCCACCAGCTGTGCCAGAGACATGCCGGCCAGGCGCAGCAGGCCCTCCTGCATGGTGTCGGCTCCGCCTGCAGGGGAGGGGCGACGCAGCGTAGGGTGGCAGCAGGCACAAGGTCAGCTAGTGGCACCTGCTGCAAGCCAGTGTTGGGCTGGGCGCAGGCCACTGGTAAGGTGACCAGTGGTAGTTCAAGTACAGGCATTACGAGCCAGTCAACCTACCAAGCCATGCTGCATACCAAGCCACGAGTAAATCTGACGCCTCCTGCTTGTAGTTGACCAACCAGCGAGATGGTAGCCCACACACTGCACAAAGCGCACTACTCACCAGTGTAGCCAAACTCATCCTGGATCCAGTTGGACAGCTCCACCGCCGCGAGCGAGTCAAGCCCCAGCTCTGCCAGGGGCTGGTGCTCCGGCACCTCCGACTCATCACAGCCCAGCAGCACACACAGCTTGTCCACCACCGCCGCACGCGTGGCGCCCGCCGTCACCGCTGTGCCATTGGTGGCCATGTCTGGCACGGCAGGGCTGGCCGCTGGCTGCGCGCGGTACGTTTCAACGCTGTGGCTGACACTCGCTGGCGCTGCAAACCTGAACTCAGCAGCAGGCGGCGTGGCGACGGCGGCAGGCGCAGGCTGCGCGGCGTAGGACGGCGCCGCAGCCGTTGCGACAACCGTGGTTGCGGCAGTGGCGGCACTGGCAAAGGCAGCCGCAGGAGCCTGTGGGACATGGCTGGTGCTGAGCTCATCCACCAGCTGCGCGAGCGACATGCCGGCGAGGCGCTGCAAGCCCTCCTGCATGGTCTCCGCGCCGCCTGCGGCATGGTAGAACGTGTGGCGGGCTCTGCTATTCAGGTGTGTACAGTGGTGGTCAACATATGGGCATTATTGGCAGCAATGTGAGGGAAGCTGTGCAAAGGTAACGTGGCACAGCGCGCACAACAGACCTCAGGCCCTAACCCCAACTTTGTCTCAAACTGATGGACACACAAGAGAGTGGCACTTCGGCTGCCATAGAAGCGCCACCTCTTACCAGTGTAGCCAAACTCGTCCTGGATCCAGTTGGACAGCTCCACCGCCGCGAGCGAGTCAAGCCCCAGCTCTGCCAGGGGCTGGTGCTCTGGCACCTCTGACTCATCGCAGCCCAGCAGCACGCACAGCTTGTCCACCACCGCCGCGCGAGTGGCACCCGCCGACACCGCCGCCAAGCCGTTGGTGGCACTGTCTGGCACGGCAGTGGTGACCGCTGGCTGCACTGCTGCCACAGCGCCAATGTTCACGCTCGCGCCAGCCGGCAGAGCAAAGCCATAATCGGCTGTTGGCTGCGGCGCCGCTGCCGGTGCGGGAGCGACGGCGGCAGGGGCAGGGGTGGCATGCTGGAGCTGCTGCTGTCCGCAGCTCTGGCTGAGCTCTGCCACCAGCTGTGCGAGCGACATGCCGGCGAGGCGCTGGAGGCCCTCCTGCATGGTCTCCGCGCCGCCTGCAGACGTGCAGCACAGGTGGTGGTAGAACACAGGTAGGGGATTGGTTGGTGAGCTGCAAGCATGTGTTTGGGCATGGGCAGTCGAGAGGCGTAATGCACCTTGGCGGGACCAACAAGCCATTTGCCTCACATCAAAGTGCTGCACATAGAAGCAGGAGCAATGACAGTGTGTGCATGCAAGAACCGTATGGCCAACTCATTGCGCCCGCGCGCTGCTGTTGCTTCTTACCAGTGTAGCCAAACTCGTCCTGTATCCAGTTGGACAGTTCCACTGCCGCGAGCGAGTCGAGACCCAGCTCTGCCAGCGGCTGGTGCTCGGGCACCTCTGACTCATCGCAGCCCAGCAGCACGCACAGCTTGTCCACCACCGCGGCCTGCGGCGACACCCCTGATGCCGCCGCCCCAGACGTGGCAGGCACCGTGTAGCCAGCGTTTGACACGGCGGCAGCAGGCTGCACAGGCGCAGGCTGCGCCACCGGCGGCAAGCTTTGTGAAGGCGCTGCGGGGGTGGCAGTCACTGGCACGGGGGCAGGGACGGGTGTGGGCTGTGCGCCCTGGCTGGTGTGCTGGCTGAGCTCTGCCACCAGCTGTGCCAGGGACATGCCGGCCAGGCGCTGCAGGCCCTCCTGCATGGTGTCCGCGCCGCCTGAGGTGAGCAACGGTGAACCCGCGGGCGGACAGTGAGCACGGGTCAGTGCTAAGTTGCACAGGAGGGCGGCTGCTGGTCGCAAGAGGGGTGGGACACTGCGCTGCATGCTCGTGCACAGCCGGTAAATGGCAGCTCAGCCTGTCTACGTCATGTGTTCTGGCACGCACACCAATGCCAAACACTCCCATCAAGCGTTACACCGCGTTTCCTGTACATGGAAAAACAAACATTCCCAAAAGCACCAACTGGCAGCACGTCACACATCTGGCAGCCTCACCAGTGTAGCCAAACTCGTCCTGGATCCAGTTGGACAGCTCCACCGCTGCCAGCGAGTCCAGCCCCAGCTCTGCCAGGGGCTGGTGGTCAGGCACCTCCGACTCGTCGCAGCCCAGCAGCACGCACAGCTTGTCCACCACCTCCGCGCGAGCCGCACCCGGCGCGGCCGCTGCTGCGGCAGGCGCGGCGGCGGCAGCAGCGCGCTGCGCCTGGCTTGGCACCTGGCGGTGCCCCTGCACCGACGCAGTGGCGGCAGTGGGCGCTGCCACCACGGTCGCCCTCTGGTGCGAAGTGCCGTTGAGCATGGTGGTGTCGCCATGAAGCTTGCGGAGCAGCTGGGCGTGTGAGACGCTGGCCGCTGGCGCAAGGGACGTGGCGGCGTCCACGTAGTGACGCAGCACGCTGCCCTTGGCCCATGCCATGATCTTCCTGGGGCAGGGCTTGGCCACGCATGACGCCAGGGTGCCCTGGAAGGGAAACGGCGCAGGGGGGTGGCGTGGTTGGTGTGCTGGGTGTTAGTTAGTGGACGCGGCATGCAAGTGCAAGTAGCAGTGCATACTTTACAATGGGCGTCACCAAGTGTTGATGTCGCTTGCACGCTTGGCCCTGGTCAATCAGCGCCCGCTGTTGGACAAGGCATGAAGTGTGTGAAAACAAACACGCACCAGTACCAGAGCATGCAACATCGGCGACGTGGAGATTTTTTTCTGTTTTTAGGGTCACTCTGGCTCACCTGCTCAGCGTGCGCCAGCAGCTGCACCACGGACTCCGTGAGCGAGCCAATGTGCCAGATGGGCGTCTCCAGCGTGCCCAGCACCAGCATCACCTCCGCCACGTGAGCCCACCGAGCCAGCCGGCCAGCACCAGACACAGGGAACAGGTCCAGAAGCATGGCGGGCAGGCCGTTGGCACGTCGGGCGGCCACCACGCCAGCCAGAGACTGCAGAATTTAACCGCAGGAGCAGCAGGGCACATTGTGCTGTTAGCGGCAGCCGCTTGGGGCACTGGAGGCAGTTGTGGTGCCAGCCATCGCCATGCAGCAGTTTAGAGGTTCCTCCCCCGTCTACACGGTTGCTTCCTATATGCTCTGTGCTGTTCCACGAGTACAAGAAATACATGCTCGAGGTACATTCGAGGCGGCCTGACAGCCACTTATCACTTGTTCCAGCATCATCATCATCACGCTCAAACGGCGTAATCGCCAGGTCCAGATGTGTGGCTGGTCCAGCCTGCACCACCATCAGAGCACCTCACTTGCTCCCACAGACACCGAGCTGCCGTCAGCTACCGCCGCCTACGTGCTCACACAAAAACCGCCGCCGAAATACCAAAACACCTATTTGCTCCCTCACCTGGTTGGCCATGGAGTAGGAGGCGCTGCCCTCCCACCCAAACACGCGCGCCACGCTGCTCACCACCAGAAAGTGCTTGACCGTGGGCATGCCGCACGTCGCCGCGTGCAGCGCCCACGCCCCCCCCGCCTTCACCGTGAACACGGGGTGCGTGCGCGGCAGCGGCGCCGCCGCGCCGTCAAACTCGTAGTGCGTGGCAAAGTGCGCGACCGCCTCAACGGCCGGCGCCCCCGCCGCCGCCGCAGACGCAATGGCGGCGGAGACGGCGGCTGCATCCGTGATGTCGCAGCGGCACACGGTGATGGTGGCACCGGCGTTGCGAAGGCCCGCCAGGGCGAGGCGTGACGTGCGCAGCAGCGCGTCCTCTGTGCGCGAGCTCAGCAGAAGGAAGTGGCGCGCCATGCCGCCGTGCGCCAGCTTCGCCACCAGCGCCAGCCCGGTGCCCGCTGTGCCGCCCGTCAGCAGCACGGTGCCGGAGATGCTGAGGGATGGCTTGGCCGCCGGCTGCTGCGAGGCAGCCGGTGCGGCGCGTGGCAGCGGAGCAGGGGGGGCCTGCGTAGGCTTGGCGGCCTTGGCTGGCGCCGCTGGCGGGATGTCCACTTTGATGATGGGTTTGCCGTCGGGGATGGTGGGTGACCAGCCCTGAGGCACCTGGTGGTTGAGGGGCGGGCACAGGCAGGGGGGGTGAGGGGGGTTGAGAGATGCTGCCAACACATTTGTATGGTTTTGGGTTCCATAGGCATACATGGGGGTGCGCGCAATGCAAGCCAACGCGTTTGAGAGCGCCATTGGTGCACTCGCACTGACTTGCTGTACACACACGGCAAAGTGGGGATGCAAGCACACGTACTCGCAATGCAAGCCAACGCGTTTGAGAGCGCCATTGGTGCACTCGCACTGACTTGCTGTACACACACGACAAAGTGGGGATGCAAGCACACGTACTGTGATGTTCCAGAGGTGGCATGCGCAGTACGGCACAGATGCATTGCGCAGCCGTAGTGAACACAGGCGCTGCAGCAGCACCTCTTGTTGTTGCCACCCCGTGAAAGCACGCCCTGTGAAAGCAATCGGGCATACCTGCAGCACGAGCTTGCCGGTGTGGCGGCCGCGTGACATCTCACGAAGCGCGCGCTCCAGCTGCACCACCGGCCGCACATTGACCTCCGGCAGCGGCGCACCAGGCGTGCCCCACAGGTCCACAGCCGACTCCGCAATCAGCTGTGAAAGGCACACGCAAACACAATGCATAGAGTGTCAGCCACTGATAAATTGTAGACACGGCTGTCCCTGTCGCGTCACCAAGTTTCGATCAGCTGTTGATGGGCACACTGCAGCTGGGTATGGCATGCAGACAGCGTGAAAAGCTTCAATCGCCGACGGCCGCAACAGCCGCAGCAGGCCTGTCTTGTGACTCACACATGACAGACAGTCCTGCCCCAAGCTGGCGCCATAAGCAGGCTTTTTGAAAGCTGATGCTTACAAGCGGGAGCGCTTGGTTAAAGCGGAAACACTGCCAGATAGGGGCACCAGTGTGCATGTGTGTGTGTGTGAGATGAAAAGCGTACCTCCATGAAGGCGTCAGGGCGGTCCTCGCACAGCATGTCAATGTGCGCAGAGATGAATGTGCCGTTGTGAAGGAGCTTCCCCAGGCGGATGGGGGTGTCGTTCAGCAGCTCCTGCTTGCCTGCAGCAGCAGCGGTGGCCAGGGCAATGACACAAGGGCAGTGCTTCAGGCGCCGGTCAAAGCTCTTGTGGGCATGCGCAGGTGCTCCGACATGGAAACAAAGCACCTGTCTGCCCATGGCATGTGGCAGCTAGCATGTATGTGTGCATGCACACACAAATGACGCATCATTATGCGCAATTGCCGATGCCAATCGGCAGCAGGCACCCATTAGTTGCGGTAACAGGTATGAATTGGCGCGGCATGGTCTGGCATGCAACTCGAAACTACACATGTGCGGGGCCTAAGACAGCAGCCTGCAAAGGACATGCTGCCCCCAAAAGGAGGCTTACCGATCTCAACGAAGCGGCCGTGAGGCGCCAGCAGCCTGATGGACTGGTCCTGGCCCTCCCCCGCCAAGCTGTTGAGCACAACGTCAACACCCCCCCCGCCAGTCGCGGCGTCCACTCCCGGCCTGCCAGCAGCAGCAATGGCATCAAAAAACAGTCACCGCAGAAAAAAGCTACATGAGCAGGTGGTGGGGGACACGTGTGCAAATGTGCAGCGCGTGCAGCGCGCACGTGACTCGGTTGCCACATGCTGCATCTGAAACAGTAAAAACGCATTATTTTGCACACACGGCGCAGTGCTCAGGGTCTTACTACCACCCTGCGCACCACCGCTGCTTCTGCAAACAAACCCCACAGGCAACACCACCGGCAGCACCACAGCCGCAGCCACGCGACACTCACTTGAAGGTGGCGGGGTTCCTCGAGTCCAGTACGGCAATCACCCCCTTCTCCGCCAGCAGCCGCTCCCGCTTGGCCTCCGTGCCCGCGCTCGCAATGATGCGCGCGCCAGCGCCCTGCGCCACCCGCAGCGCCGCCTGCCCCACGCCCCCCATGGCCGAGTGAATCACCACCACCTCCCCCTTTGCCAGCTTGGCGCGGTGCCGCAGCGCGTACAGAGCCGTCGCGTGCACCACAATGTGGCCCGCAGACTCCACCAGCGGTATGTGGTCGGGGACAACAACGACGGCGCTGGCGGTGGCCATGATGTGGCTGGCGATGGCGGGTGGCTTCGCATGGGTCTGGGCGCCGCCGGGCTCGCTGAGGGGCACCGCGACGACACGTGCGCCCGGGCGCAGGCCCCTCTCGGTGGTGACGGCGGAGCCGCAGGCGACGATGTGGCCGCTGACCTCTTGGCCGAGGGAGATGTCGAGGCCTGGCAGAAGGCCCATGGCCAGCATGACGTCCCTGAGGAGGGGGGGAGGAGGGGGGTTGCCAGGGCGGAGGGGGGGGGCAGGAAGGTTGGCGAGGTGTTTGTGGTGCTGCCGCTGTAATGAAACTTTGTACCCTGGTACACCACTGTACCTTCATGTTATCAGCCTTTTTTACATAACTTTATGAATTTATGAAAATTGAGAATCTGGTGTGGCGCCGCAGCATGATTGCAAAAATGTTGCAATGTACTTGAGGTACCAAGCTGCAATGGCGGCCCTTGTTGCCGAGCAAATCTACCAGGTCAACGTGCTCAACAGCGGTGCGCCACAACGCGTAGACAGAGCCATGCACTGCGCCCGCTTCTGGGGTGCACACTCACAAAACAGCGTCTGATGTTGGCACATCAACCGCACACACTTCCCCCCACACACACTCACTTGAAGTGCAGGGACACCGCCGACACCTCAATCAGGACCTCGTTCGGCTGCGGCTCGCGCGGCGCCTCCAGGCGCCTGAACGCAACCGTTGACAGCTGCCCCGGCTTCTCCACAGTGGCGCACCACCGTGGCGCCGCCATGGAACGCAGCTGCTCAGCAGTCAGCGGAGGCTGAGGCTCCACTGCTGCCGCAGTCACTGGCGCCTTGGCAGCAGCAGCGGGGGCCGGTGCTGATGGCGCCGCCACAAACTGTGGCAGCGCCAGGGGCAGCAGGCGAGGCACGTAGAGGGCGCCCTCGGGGAGCACCAGCAGCCCCTCGCCCTCGTGCGCGTGCGACAGCAGCTGCAGGCACGCAGCGCTGGCGGCCGAGAGCGCCGCCGCGCCGTGTGCACCGCCATGTGAGCGCACCACCAGGCTGTGCACCTGCCGGCCGCGCTGCTCCTGGCGCGCCGCCTTGACGTAGCCCACCACGCGCAGCGTCTCCTCCTCCTCTGAGTCTGCACCGCCGCTGGCACCAGCAGTAGGCTCGCCCAGCCGCAGCAGGAGCAGCGCCACGGACGCAGGCGTGCCCCCCAGCAGGGCCACCGCATCACTCACAGTGGCGCCAGCGCACACGATGGCCGCCACGCTGCCACCGGCCGCGGCCATGGCGCTCTGCACGTGCGCCAGCAGCTGCGCCGCCGGCACGCGGTCGGTTGCAACCACGGCGTCGGTGGCTGCGCGGCTGACGGGCCGCAGCTGGGCCACCACACTGGAGGGGCCCACCCACATGACGCCAGTGCCAGCCGAGGTGAGGATGCCCGCGGAGCCGGCGATGGCGGCGTCGGGGCGGCTTGGCACGGGCACCCAGTGGGTGGCAGCCATCTCGTGGGCTGAGCCAGCGGATGCGGGGATGGGAGCGGCCCTGATGGCCAGGTCCTGCACCAGGAGCACGGGCTCGCCTGCGGTGGCGGGGGGGCAAAGGGGCGGTGGCAGTTTTAGCAGAGCAAAGGCTGCAAGTAGTGTGCATCTGTGCGCATTTCAGCCTCTGGGGCATGGAGTCCGCTGCCCCCCCGCATTTCGCTTAGTGGCAGCACATGCACTGCAGTAGAGTTGTTGCGTTGTTGCTAACTGTCAGTTGCTTGTAGATGCTCCACGACTTGGGCATGAGTTCCTTCACATGTGTGTGCAAAAAATGTTTCGTGGATGGTGTAAATCCAGTTAGGTGCGGGGAAAGTGGCAACCTTGTCCAGCTGTCCAGTCACATGTGCTGTGCACCAGCATGCAGTACGAATGTTGCTTACCACATACTTTGAACTGCAGGTAACGAGAGAGCGTCATGTAAGGAGCACCATACTTGGCTACCGTTGACACGCTAATACTCCTAACCCAAAGTGTAAAATGTCAGTGCAATATTTTGTGTTGTGTATGCATGTTTATGCCATGGGTCACAATGGAAAAAAGGGCCATGTTTGCGGGCTGAACTGACAGTCCATAGATGAAAATGACATCAGGGAATAAAATACAACTTTTTTTTTAGTAAGAGTACCTCTTTTTGTACCGAGGCCATAAGTGCAGCAAGCCCGCACACCGCTCCACTTCCTTGCTGCCAATCTCCAACAACTCCCCCCATCACTCAACATTTCCAGCTAACCTACCCCCCCCACACCCCATCCCATAACTCACCGGTCTCCGTCGTGATCATCACAGACCCCGTGGCGTCCCCCGCTCCCAGCTCGCTCAGCCGCGTCACCACCGCCGCAGCCTGCAGCCCCCCACCCCTTGCTGCCTCCAGCGCCGCCGCCCCTGCCGCGCCCGGCCACGCCACCACCCGCGCCGCCCCCACCGGCAGGCCAAAGTGGTCCTTTGTGGGCATGGGCACTGCGGCCAGCAGCGTCTGCAGAGCAGCGTCCACCAGGGCGGCCTGCAGCATGCCGGTGCCGGCGGCGGCGGCGTCAGAGGCCGCCTTGGGCAGGCGCAGCTGCGCGGCAGCGGCGCCGTCACCCACCCACAGCTTGTCAATGCCCTGGAACGCGCGGCGGTAGTGGAACTGCGTGTGCTGCTGCAGGTAGCGGTAGAAGAAGCGCGGTGACAGCTCCTGGAACTTCTCGCTGCAGCCGTTCTGGGACTTGCCCAGCGCGTCGCCCAGCACCTTGGACAGCACCCTCACATCCCCCTCCACCTCCGCTGGCACAAACGCTCCCAGCGCGCACACCGCGCCAGGCGCACCCGTGCCCGTGCCAAACCGCAGCTCGGTGGCGCCGGCGGTGGGGCGGGCGCGCAGCTGCAGCTGGGTCACGGCGCCAGGCGCAGCGCCGCACGGCAGGGGCCGCCGCACCTGAAGCTCTGAGACGGTGACGGCGGAGCCCGGGGATGCCTTGGCGGCGGCGTACTGCAGGGCAAAGCACATGTAGGCGGCCACGGGGACCAGGGCACGCCCCATGACAAAGTGGTCCGCGTAGTGCTCGGGCAGCTGCAGCACCAGGTCCTCAGGAGCGGTGATAGCAGGCGCGGCGGCAGGCGCGGGCGCAGCAGCCACGCCTGCCTGGGCCAGCGGCGCCAGTGGCTGCTGCTGCACCTCCTCTGCAACCTCCTCCGTTGTGCGCTGCGCGGGGCGAGGGCGCGCAGTAGCCGGCTGCAGCGCAATGGCCGCCGCCGCACCAGCTGCGGCTGCGGCAGTCGTGACAGCGCTGGCCCTCGCCAAAGGCGCCGTCTTTGCGGTGCGGTGCCATGGAATCATGGGGAAGGGCATGCCCACGGGCGCCGCCGGAGACAGGCGATCCCACTGCACCGTCGCGCCCCCCAGCCACAGCTGCGCCAGCGCCTCCAGGGCGTCGTGCAGGGCCGCCGCGGGGCCGTTGTGCAGCGCGCGCAGCAGAGGGGGCTGCTGCGGCGGCGCCGGCATGGCGGCGATGGAGGCGGCAATGTTGGAGCGGACGTAGCGCTTGAGCCCCCCCGCCTTGGCGCCGACCAGCACCACGGCGTTGCAGGGGCGGACGCCGCCGCCCCCCTGCAGCAGCAGCTGCCCCATGGCCGCCTGGAACTGGACGGGCTGCTGAAGGTTGCTCAGCCAGTGGGCGGCACTGCGCACCTCCGCGACGTCCTTCACGGCCGCTCCTGTGGTTGTCGAGACCAGGCGCGGGGCGTCAGCACCCGCCGCCTCTGCACTGCTGCTGCCCGCGGGCCAACCAGCCATGACCCTCTGCAGGGTGGCCTCAAACAGGGGCAGGACGCCGGTGACGTGGCAGCTGTGAAAGGCGTGCTCCACGGGGACGGGCGCCACCGCCACGCCCGCCTGCCGCAGGGCCGCTAGCAGCTGCGCCATGGCCTCCGGCGCGCCGCTGAGCGTGACGTCTTCGGCGGCCGCAAACGCCGCAACGCTCACATCACCCTCACCCAGCCCGCACGCCGCCGCAGTGCGCAGCGCCACCTCCGCGCTGCAGCGAGCGGCCGCCATGGCGCCGCGGGGCATGGCGGCCAGCGCGGTGGCGCGTGCATGCGTGAGCGCGCAGAGCTCCTGGAGGCCGATGGCGCCCGCCGCGAGGGCGGCTGTCATTTCGCCGGCTGAGTAGCCGGTGACGGCGGCGATCGCCATGCCGCTCGCCTCTAGCACGCGCCACTGAGCGTACTGGACAGCGATGATGGCCGCCAGGACTGCGCGCACGTCGTTGTGCGACTGTCCGCTGAGCTCGCGCGCGGTGGCGGCGGACCACGGGATGCCGCCGGTGGTGGCGGGGCCGCCGAGAAGGCGGGTGCCGCTGACCTGCGCGTAGCACTCGGCAAAGCTGGAGAGAGCCGACTGGAAGGCGGGGAGGTGGCGCCAGTGGTCGTCGCCCATGTCGGGGCAGAAGGCGCCCTGGGAAGGATCAGCAGGAGGGAAGGGGGGGGGGCATCTGTTGGTGAGTTGTTCAGAGAATGGGTGTGTGGTTTGAGGCCTGGGGCTCCCCGCATGGGATGCTGGCACTTTGGTTTGATGCTGCTGCTGGGACAGCCAGTTTGCACAAAAACTTATTTTTACTGAACACAGTGGTACAGGCGAGTAGCTTGCAGGGTTTTATACATGCTTGGTCGCAGCAAGAGCACACGGTTAAGGAACCAAAAATGGTAGCACATACCACCTCCGTGCAAAGGTTCTCCCTGACCAACACTCTCTACGTCCACCATTTTTTGTGCATGCAGTGTGCATACAGATATACTTCTTGAACTACTCTGAACCAGTATAGCATACTATCACATAGCCATGTCACACATACTTGAAGTACAAGTGTGGTGCTATTCCTTCACAACATGACAACCGACGAGTTTTTAATTTATTGTAACACTGACTGGTGGACTGACAACGCACTGGTGCCTAAAATACTTGCCCAGTGCAGCTTAGTTTACTGAATTGCATTCCCCCCTGCCACTCAGTCATGTGAGGTTGCTAGGCAATCGTAACTGAACCCCTGGCCAGCGCAGACTAGTCGCGGTACCTAAATACTTTTCTGAAGTATGCACCTAATTGCTCTCAAACGAGCAGCAAGCGTTGCGTGTATTCCTCCAGCATGTGCTTACTTTCACACACATGCCAAATGGGTAACCCAACACCCATGGTGGCCACCACCAAGTAAAGCTGGGCCCACGCTGCTATCACATCATGGGTGCCGCAAGCTACCTAGCGCAACTATGGCTCAAATTGATCAATCTCTTCAATAGGCATTTTCACAGCATCCCACTGTGGTTTTGCAGCTACAAATATACATATGTGGTGCATACACAAATTATCACGCAACCAACACGACACCACCTCACACGCACCTGCCCCCCAAAGACGACGCACACGGCCGGAGGCGAGGGCCCGCGCTGCAGCGCCGCCTGCAGCACGCACGCCTGCAGCGCCGTGTCGCTGCCCTCCCCGCCGCCCTCCCCCACCAGCATGTCCGGCAGCTGCCCCAGCAGCACCTGGCGCCCGGGGGGCGTGAAAACCGCCGCCGTCAGGTGCGCGCGCACGGCCATGTCCAGCACAGCCGCCACAGCCGCCGGGGAGCCGCCGCACACGCCGCTCACGCGCTGAGCAAATGCGCGCCAGGCGCAGCGGTAGGTGGTGAGCGCGTCGCTGTTGCTGGCGGCCAGAGGCAGAATGGTGATGGCGGGCGGAGGGGTGGCGGGGTGTGTGTCTAGGGGGCGCGGCACGAGGGGCAGCCGCAGGGGCTGGCTGCCTGGGGCGCAAGCGGCGGAGGCGTCGGCGGCCGCCAGCAGCGCGTACGCGTTGGCGCCGCCTGCGAGTGGGGCGGGGAGGGGCGCGTGAGGGGGAGAGTGTGAGTGGGTTGACTTAGAACGGTGTTGCATAACATTTCATGCAGATTGCAGTGCCGTTATTGGCGATGGGGAAAATGCTGTGACTTGGGAGCGGTCCGGACAAGCCCGTGTGGTTCATGCGCGTGGTTCATGCGTATTTCGGCATGTGGAGTGTACATTAACATTGTGTTGTGAAACAGCAAAGCGAATGACCAGCATACGGCAACCCCACAATTTGGTGTTTGATGGTGTCAATTTGAGGCCGCAGCAGCAGTGCAGTGTAAGTGCGAAAAAAAGAGCGTGCATGTGCCACCGACGCCTTGTAGGGGCGTGACTGAATTTTGTTCACGTACAACTGAGCAAGGTGCTAATTATCCACAAACGTAGCTGCTAGACTGGCGCTCGAAAACGGGACCCTTTTGGCAGCTGTCAAGTTCCTGTCTACAGCTGCCAAGAGGTGATCTCCTGGGGACATCCAAGCGCATGCGTTGAACGAGCCAAAATTTTTGTTCATTTCTCGTGCAAGCGGGCGCACCTATGCCAAAGCTGTTGACACCCATGTAGAGGGCGCCCTCGCTGCTCAGAGGCTCCACGTCCGTCACCACCCTGCAATGTAAAACAGCACATGTGGCCAAAAGACACAGGCACATGCGCGTGAGTTTGGTGCTCCAGAAATGAAGCATGTCATGGCAGTGCATGCGCAGCATCGTGTGCCACCACCAGGCTGCATTTCGCTGAGACATGCAAAAAACACGTGAAACCTACTGCACACCTCCAGCAATATGAGGGCTGACTTGACATACTCCGTAGTATGTATACACACACACTCCATCGCTGTGCTTTGGGTGCATGAGCGTTGCGCGCAGCAGTTCCAAGATAGTTACACCATTTACCTGAGGCGCAGCTCTTTGGGGTCTATGGTGGAGCGCCACTTGCTGAAGCGTGGCGTGGGCAGCAGCGTGCGGTGGTGCAGCATGAGGGCCGCCTTCACCAGGCCCGTGATGCCCGCAGCTGCCTCCAAGTGCCCCAGGTTGCCCTGCCAATGCCAGGGCGTTTCACAACAACATGCAGCAGCGATACAGGTGAGAACTGTCCTATAGTAGCATACACCGCCATGCAGTCACATTTTTTTTTCATAATGCAGTGGCACTGGGTGGCTGCTCGCTTGCGGGCTAACCCAGAAGTGCATGGGGGCATCCACTGGCTCTCACGGCATTGCATGCCACATGCAGCAGAACAGCAGCAGGGAGCACGGCCACAGCCACGCAGCTGCAAGGGCCTTGCGACTGGTATTTTTTTTTGCCTGGCTGGTATTAAGCGCAAGTTTCCGTTTTCAATTTCAGTTTGTGCTTCTCGTCTTGCATAAGAACTTGCAAGCGCGGAGCAGCATGCTAGCCCCAAAATAACATGTCCGTACACCGCCACGGGCAAATTGTACTACCAATCCAGAAGTACATGCAACCATCAGACGCAAGTATGCACCTATGAAAAATGTGCGCATATACAGTAGTGCCGCTGCCCATCACCAACAATTCCTCTGCGAACCACCGATTCACACACACCTTGATGCTGCCAACAGCCAGTGGCGAAGGGGCAGTGCTGGTGCTGGCATCAGGACGGAATGTTTTACCCAGGGTCTTTGCCTCCACTGGGTCACCGGTGGGGGTGCCTGCAGTAGTGGCGGCAGCAGCAGCGGTAGCAGCAGAGGGCATGGAATATGCCACAGCAGCAGAGCGCAGTGTAAGAACAGGCATTTGTGGAATGGTGCACTTTCTGCAATGTGTGTGTGCACGCGCATTATCTGGGTCATAACTGCGGGCCGACTTTTCATATCTAGTCAACCTGGTGAGTGCTGTAGTTATGAGTGCAAAACCGAGCATGGGCATGTAGGCGCCCCCCCCCCCCCCCCCCCCCCCCCCCCCCCCCCCCCCCCCCCTCCCCCC
>JAULBY010048662.1:0-12152 GCA_032358315.1 Ophiocytium majus
TAACGGATCACGCTTCCGATCCGTGCCGCAACACGAACTTCAACACGAACGTCCCGTAACACATACGCATAATAAGTGACGCACTGTAGTGGGAGATGCGCAACTGTGCAGATACCACACTGCGCTGCCTGTGGCTTGAGGGCTGGAACTTTGGCAGTGACATGGTGTTGCCAGAGGGGCTGGAGGTGCTGCAGCTGACCGTACCCCAGCTGCCAGCGGACTGCCGTATGCCTGCACTGCCCGCTAGCCTTGTGCAGCTGACATGCTGGGGTTACACGGCCAACCAGGCTTGCGGGCAACTGCGTATAGATGTGCTGCCTCCGCGCCTGAAACGGCTGGCACTGAACGGTGTGCAACTGCGCTGCGCTGTGCCGGCAAGCGTGAGCACGTTGTGCATCGGGCGCGCCTTTGATACAGAGCTCTGTGCTTATGTTTGAGATTGGGCACCTCCCGCATGCTTTCAGGCCGGGGTGGCATACACACCTTGTGTGTACGGCATGAGTTGGTGAGTAACATGATGGCGTTGTTAGGCCAGGCCAGAGCTGCCGATGGCACACTTGCTAGCCCACCAAACGTGAGTGTTGTGTAGCAGGGGTTACGCTAAGCCCCCCTGCGCATGCAGCGGTGCAGCGCCTGCGTACTGCCAAGTGACACTGCACTGGGGACGCTTTCGAACATGCATACATGCTTTCTGTCCCTTGGCATGTGTGGCGGTGAGCACTGCTTACTCTGTGGCTGCAGTGCGTCCTGCTGTTGTCTTTTGTGTGCCCTTGCCATGCCCATGTGGCCGTTGTACGCTCAGTGGCAGTTGCAGTACTACAGTATCTGCCTGTTATACTGTGACTTGTGATGTTGCCTGGGCGGTCGTAGCTAGCAGCATGTTGGTGCTGCCTTAGTTTTGGCGTTTCATGGCGACCGCGTTCGGCTGCGTATACCATATATCGCATATCATGCGCGGCATATGCTGGCAATCATTGATCTTGAAGGCTGCTTGCACACCGTTGGTGTCTACTCATCCGCGGGCAGAGGATGTGTAACTCCCCTGCCTCTACTAGGCACACCATGCTGCCTGGTGACCCATGCTGACTGCATGCATTGCCACCGAGGCGGCAGCAGGCCTGGCGGCATGGCAATTGAAAGGCCACCTGGTCAGCTCCTTTAGGCTCCTGCCAGTGCCTGTAAAACCAACATGCAGACGCCACCACTGGCAGCAGCACTGGGCATCAAGGTGCACCACAGACAAGCCAATCGCCACGTTCCGCGCATAAATACATGCACACGTGCGGCATATGGTATGCAAGTCGAGTGTTAGCAGATGTTTTAAAAAACACATGATGTGATTGGCGTGCGACTGCAGGGCTTTTGACCGCTCCTGCTGTGCCACGCAGTGCCTGCATCAGCCACTCCGAGTCCCCGGCGCTTCAGGCGCGTGCTGACCAGTGGCTCCTACTGCATGCAGTACTGACTACTGTAGTTGTTTTGAAACATAATCATGCCGCATGCGCCATTGAATGTGCGGCGCGGGCGGGCGCAATGTGGCGAGCAAGCCTGCCAGCAGTACTCGTGAGGCCAACACGAATTGCTGTTGTTGAAGTGTGCGGTCGCTTACAGCGTTACACGCTCCAGCTTGAAACTGTGGGTCACCCTGCCCACGGCCCCATCCAGCCCTGCCGCCATCTGTGCTCAGCAGCCGGCAGCAGGCAGCAGGAGCAGTAAACTACAGTAGAACCACGTTCTAGTACTGCGCCCGCACTGCTCGACAGTGCAGCATATGCTGCAACACACTATTGGTTCTGCTCTTAATGCCTTGCGAGTGGACGTCGGCGGCTCCCACAGTAGGTTGGTGGGAATCATGATGCCCCCAACTCGCACATGTGCCTGCGACTGGTGCCATGGCGGCCGATGGCCGGCCGCGCAGGCCCCGCGACCACCGTTACAACGTTGATGATAGCGCTCAGCAACGTCCAGACGTGCGCACGCACTTGGTTGATATATATACCGGTATATATATACACTACTGTAGTATATATTACAGTACTGTGCACGTGTTACCTTCGAGCTCGGCAGCGTTGCAGGGTCACAAAGTTCTGCAGCGGCAGCATGGTAAAGTGCCTTTTTTGCCTAAGCAGTGCGCTTGTGTTCCGCTCAGCTGACCTGGTGCTGTAATATGGCGTCGTGGGTGCCCACATGTGACGCATCGTCCAGCACCCACTTTGAAGGTCGCTCAAGTCCCGCTGCCCTGCTTTCCCGCTGCGCCAGCTCGCTATGCGCCTCCTCTTCCAGGTCCTGCTCCTGAACCTGCTGCATGCGGCTGCTGGTGGTGCTGTCGCTGCCGTAATTGTTGACTGGCGGCACGCCACCCAGCCAGCAGTGTTTTTGTGCCAGTCAGGTCCCGCTCGAGCCCAGTGAGCAACTGAGACAGGTGCCGAAGCACTGGTCCCGTCCACGGGTGAGATAGCCCTGGTGCCGAAGTACCTGTACTTGTACCGGGGGACCTCCAGGGCTACTGAGGCCTACTCCACGCCATGGCAAGGACAAGCAGCAGCACCCATGCACAGACAGCAGCACTACCACAGGCCTTCGAAAGCGGGTTGGTGCGCATGTTGCCTGGTTGTTGTGCTTCGTGAGTTATTTGTAGGGATGCGACGAAACGTATATGAGCTAGCCATATACGCTGTATGCGCTCCGTATATACGGCGTACATGGCTACTACTGACAATTTTAGTGATCGCTACAGCTTGGCACAGGTGTGTGTCAGTGATGTCTGTTGCTCAGTGCTGGTAGACTGGCCCATTGAAGTGAGCCATTGGCGCATATACGGAACGTATACAGCGTATATGGCTCGCTCATATACGTTTCGTCGCATCCGGCGAATTTTTCATGTAGCAGGGCAGAAAAGAATAATGAATATTTTTGTTTTTGGATCCCAGGGGGCGACCACGCCCACGCTTGTCGCCGGCAGTCACAGACCGAGAAGGATCGCCCGAGCTCATGGCTGCCGCTAGTAGCAGCGGCAGCAGCGCCACGCGCAGCAGGCCTGGCGCCATGCCTACGGGTGTGACAGTGTTTCCGGATAACGCCAGGCTGCAGGCGCCTTCCAGAGGGTGTTCATCCTTGGCGCGGTCTGATAGGCTCCCCCAATGGAGCCTGTTCACCCCTAAAGGAGGCGCGTCTCCCCACATTCACCAGGTTCACCAATCAACGTGCCCCCCCCAATGGAGATTCTGCCCTTCCATATATGGGGGGCTTCGCCCAGAGCTCTGCAGTTCTAAGCAGAACACAACGCTGTGTGCTCAACACTTAGGACGCTCCGAGCCGCGCGCCGCGCGCGGCGGCCCAACAGTTTCGACCTCTGTGGCGGGAAACCACAGAAGCAGCGGTGTGAACGAGATGGCGGAGGCGCAGTGACTGCGGATGGCGGTGGGAGCTTACAGCCTGTGCATCCGCCTTGGTTGACGCACGCCACGCTCCTGGGCGGCCTCAAGTGCGACGGTGGTACCCACAACCACGGCAACAAATTGCTGCTGCAGGGCACCAGCAGTGAAGCGCGGAGAGAAGCCCGCAAACGGAGTGTGTGTGGTAGGCTCACGTACTGCGGAAATCGACGCCGCACCCGCGGGTAAGTATTGGCACAGGTGTCCTTGTCGGATGCACCCAAACGCTGCGCCCCCGCGGCAACGCTGGGTGCTCTGCTGCTCGCCTGCCTGCGGTTGAGCCACACTTCTTGGGGATGTGCAAGTTGCCTTCACACAGCACACCAAATGCGCACACACACGACGCCACAAGCACGCACGCAACTGTGACGGTGTGCTGGTTGTTGCTCCTGCTTTCGCTGCTGCTGCCCCCTGCCGGCCAGCACAGAGGTTAGCCACAAGTGGCGATACGCGGCGGCGGCAGCGCAGGGTGCAGGTGTAAGCGGGTGTCCTGCTTAGCATGAGCGACACTGGTGGAAATGTTGCTGGTCGACACACGAACAACCGCCACACCGGAGATGATGGCGGCAGCGGCGGCCGTGGGCGTCCCTTCTTCTCAATGCTATCGCGCTTTGCAAGGTATGGCGCATGCAGCGCGCTTGCAACCACTATGCCACCGCTGCCGCCAGCGTGGCAACACAGTACTGCATGGGAGGGGGACGTCACTCCTCCTGCACCACAAACCCTCGACAGTTCTGTGTTGGCGGTCATCGTCTCTGGTGTGCTTCTGAGTGTGCGTTCCCTTGCAGCGAGTGCCGACGCGGCACCCAATGCCGCTCAGCCCAGCGTACAGGAAACCCAGAGCGTGCCAGTCACTCACGCAGCACTGCGACTATGTTGTTGTGTGCTGCTGCTGCTCTTCCGCCTGTCCGGGCCACCGGTCTCAAAAGCCCGCTGTCCCCCACTGCGGGAGCAGCCACGCCCTGGCTCACCCTGGTAGCAGAGGCACCCCTTCGACGCCTCGTGGTGGGCGCCCTCCACCTCATCTCAACCGGCCTCACCGGCCTCAGGCGCATCGCCGCAGCCCCACCGCCTTCCCCCCAGCAGCAGCACAAAGCGGAAACGCCCCAGGCTCGGCTGCAGGCCAAGCCCCGGGCGCGGAGTGCTCAGCAGCAGCAGGCGCCGCTGGACACGGTCAGTGCTGCAACTTCAATAACAACTTCAATTTGGGATGCGCACTATGTGGAGGCGGCGCGCGCGGCGCACGCCAACTTTCGGGCGAAGCTGGCCCTGGACGCGAACACAGCCGCGGCGGCCGCGGAGTTTGGCGCCACGCAGCTGGGCCACTGCGGGCCGGAGCGGCGGCGCAAGTGCTCAGCGTGCCGCCGCCTCAACAGCAGCATGGTGAGCGCTGAGCACTGCTTGTTGGCGTTGTGAAAGAAACCTAAAAGGGTTGCTAAGCCCAGTTGGCTGTGGCTGGCCGTGGCTGGGGCAGAAACGCCAGGCCGAAGCGCTGTGGGGTGGTTTGTCCACGCTGGTGAAAACACCAGACAGCACCCACAACTGCACGCGCCGGTCACTGTGCTTAAGGGCTGTTGTGTTGTCACAGAGTCGCTGCCATGGGGGTATGTTACTTTTATTGGGGCGGGAGTACGCGCGCGGGTACGTTTCATTGCCGCCTTCTTCTGGAGGGCACCCGGGGTTGAAACTTGTTGTAATGACTGGGTGTAGAGAGCGGGTCGGGGTTCGGTTCGGTTCGGTTCGGCTCGGCATTTTTGCCATCCAAGGCCGAATGGACTCTCGAACTTTTCTGAACCCATGCCGAACCCAAACGAACCGAACTGGGCTGTTGCCGATCGTCCCGAACTTTGCCATAGTAAGGTGTACTGTACCCCTGTGCACACACTCATATATACAGTATATATATCTGCATTGTATACACTGTACAGTAGTATACTTCAGAAGTAATTGCTATACTACTGTAGTAGTAGCACACAGGCTCAGTACTACTACACGCAAGGCAGGCACCAACAGCCGTCAAGGAGAATGCTACGCATTTAAGCCGTTCATCACAACCAGGCCAACTTCCAAAACTCAAGCAAACACCTGCAAATTCAGAGAGAAGCAGCAGTACACACACTGTGCAGGATGCAGGGGAAGTAGCGTAGTAGTTACCCCCTGCAGGAGGCACAAAGTTTTTAAATGCCATCAGTGACTGCCAAGTGCGCAGCAAATCAAGTGTTGTGGTAAAATTTCTGATGAACAACTCTAGCATGTGCTGCAGATGCACAGTAGAACCCAGTGCACACACACTAGCGGAACCACTTGCCACGCCTGGGCGGCCTGCCCGCCCGACCGCACCCTCTGTTCGCGTGTGTCCCTTCGCTTAAACTCGCAAACACAACCACGGGGGTCAACTATTGTTGCCGGTTTTGAGGGCGGTTGCGGCAGAACCAGATCACCAGCGCACGAGCAGACTGGCGGCGGCAGTAGATATCAGAATTGCCGTTGGGTTTGCCCGTGTGCGCAGCCGTGTACGTGTCGCCTGTCGCGAGCTCTTGCCGCCTTCGCTGCTGCTGTTTTGTTGAGAAAGTCAAGAATGTTGCCGGTTTTTTGAAGTAGAGCGCCAGCTCTGCAGCGTGCCAGGCACATCCCTGCCAAGCCCAGGCTGCGGCAGCGGGCACAGAATATCCCGGCGGTGACCGCCCGATATCCTGCCCCCTGCGGCGAGGTGTGCGTGGGCTGCTGTGGCACTTGTTGGTGCTGCTGTCGTGCCGCCGCACGAAGATCCGGCTGAATCATAGTGCTTTCATGTATGGGAAACCACCGGTAACAAAATGCTGGCTTTCACAATCCGGCGACAGTAGTTTCTATTAGTTTAGAGTAGTCTAGTTACTGCAGCAGGGACAAGAGTTCGGCTGGGTTCGGTGTACTTGAAAGGGTTCGGTTCGGTTCGTTTGGGTTCGGCTGCAGTTCGGTGGGTTTGGCAGCCATGGCCGAACGGACTCTTGGCAAGAGTCCTGTCCGGACTGTTCGGCTTGGGTTCGGCGCCGGACCCACTCTCTAACTGGGTGCACCTGCGTGAAGTACCTGACCTCCCACATAATTTTTGTTGTCAGCTATAGTAATTTACACCCTAGTTTGTTGAAGTGGTTTGAGTGGCTCGCAAACTACATGCCCCCCCCATTTACTACGGACCTCCAAAAGTTCCAGCCCAGGCGGCCACTCGGACCAAGACGCGGGTACTTACAAAAGGTTGCACATGCAAGATGCCTAGCGTTGACCTCAGCTGCAACGCACAATAATGCGGAGGGTCAGCTATTGTTTGAGACGGCAAAACAGTTACCAAGCTTATTGACTCTGGTGAGTGCTTGTGACACACACGGCACACGTACTCTAAAGTACTGTGTGATAAACGCTTCGACGTAGTATATTTCTAAAAGTATGTGGTCAGAGCAGCGTTATCTTTTGCGAAGCAGCAGCTTGGGCAGCGGGGCGCGGCAACTACTTAAGATGCCCATTGTAGCCTATATGCCGCGCGAAAACCAGCACTAGTATGTTAAGGATGACCAGTTAACGGGGGCGGGGGGGGGGCGAGAGCGCGTGTAAACTTACAAGCGGCGCCAGTTCAAATTTTCTTGAGGGCAAGGCAGTCGGGGCATGTGGCGGTGTGTGCCGCTTACTGTGCGTAGCAATTGCTTTGTGTTGCTGCCAAAAGTTGGCAACACGCGTCGCAGCTGACCCGCACTCATAAACAGGTCCAGTACATGCATACTTCGGGGGTGTACTGCTGCAGTAGAACACTGTGCCAAAAAAAAAATGCTGCATCGTCAACATCGCCCCGTTCTGTGCGCGTGAAGTGGTGCTCCCCTCACAAACGAGCTTTTTTTTGTGTGTGTGCCTTGTTTTTCATGTGAAACCTTCCTCAGCAGGTGAAGCCGCCGCATGGGCACGGCGCGCCCCTGCCAAGGCTCACAGTGGCACTGGACTTAGACGAGGTGAGCTCTGCGCACATGGTCCTCATACGAAAAAAACATCATAATGATGTTATATGTTGCCTTATTATTCACCTGTCTACGAAGTGCGTGGTAGCCCATGGTGGTACACATACTTCTTGAAGTACACAATTGAAAAAGTGGGTAGGCATCCATGTGATGCTGCACGCAACTGCCACCGCTGTACCGCTGCACCTAGTGGAAGGTTACGGCGTGTGAAGTATTTCATGCGTTCCAGACAGAATACAGCGTGTTTGTACGCCCGAAAAACGCGGTGTACAGCGCATGTGCCATACAACTACAGTCAGCACACACCCAACGCACTTGACACACCGCCATTGTCCCCAACCGGTGTCCCAGCAATATGCTATCGCATCCCCATCATCTTGGCAGGTGCAAGCTGTGTGGCCCAGTGGCCTGAGCTGGCCACAGCCAAAAAAAAAAAAATGGGTGCTGCCCGCGCTGTGTGTCGCGTGCGCAACGACTGCTCAGCCTTCGGCGTGATGTCCCGTTTACAGAATACTACATCATACGCCGTATTTAAGTGCTACTGCTACGACATACAGCCTGCGGTGAAATTGAATATTTTGTACGCTGTAACCGCTGCTTGCTGGTGCAGACGCTGGTGCACGCGAGCTACCACGCGCCGGCGCCAATGGACCCATCGCTGGCCACCGCTTCAGGGGATGGCCGCACCTTCTATGTCGAAGCTGGCGGCGACGTTTTCCAGGTGCGAGTAGTGATGGGTCATGGCTTAATAACGTATTTCATACGTTATACTTCGTGTATGATACTGTGCCCTTGTACGGCCAAAGACGCGATATGCGGCGTATGTGCCGCATACATGTGTTTATAGTTATGAACACTACTAGTAGTTTATTATATACAGCGTGTGATGGACATTGATGCGCTGTGACCCATCACTAGGTGAGTGCGCGCTGCTGCAGCAGCGCTGGCGCCTGGTGAACCGGTGCCTGTGGCAAGAAGCCCAAATGGTTGTCAGTGCAGATGCTGTCATGGCTGGGGCGGAAAGCAGGCCGAAGCCCGGGGGCTGACGTATGTGTACCTGTTGACAGTGCCCTGAGGAGCCTTAGCAATAGCAACACACTTACAAGTACAGGTATGCTTCAAGTACACACATGTGCGCCTGTGTGTCTGTAAGTATGAAAACTTAATTTCGGAGCGATAAACTCTAGGTCTGCACATCGGTAGGGGCCGTCACCCTGGGCGGACCCGTGCAAAGGGGTGAACAAAGCAAAGATAGCGCCTAAGAAGCAGCAGCAAATAAAGAATACGTAGTGCATGTTAGATTTGTCGAACTGCCTGGTTCTTACCACACTGCATGGGCGGTGTGAACGCGTTGTGTTGGGAGCCAGCACGTGAGAGGTGTCACTCAGCACCAGCCGGACCGCCTACTAGGCGCACTGCGTGTGTTATTGCACACAGACCCCACAAGCAGTCAGCGCCCCTGTGTTGGGGCGCATGCCGCCACCGCCGCTTCTGCCGCTTCCTGCTCCAACAGCGGCGAAGTGGTGCGTTCCCACGTGCTTGTCGCGGTGGCGTGCTCGCGCCAACCACCTCGCCTTCCGGCAGTACACACCGCTTGCCTCCAGCGCCGGCCTTGTCACATATCAGTGATTGGCACCAGCCTCAGCACTTGCTATTTTGAGCGCAAGTGCAAACAGCGAGACAGGGGTGCGTGTGAAAGTTCCCCCCTGTGTATTGCTGCTTCCGTCCGGCAGGACACGCTCCGCCAATGCCGCCGCACCCGCTCTCCCGCTGCCGCCCGCTCCTCACTAGGCACGAGCAGTCAGCAGGGCCTTCAGAAAGCTCCCCTCTGCTCAATGGTAGTATAGCCTGCAGGAGCGTGTTGCCTCTGCGGCTACCTTGTCCAACACGCAGGGAAGTGGTGCCTCCCCACGTGCTTGTTGTGGTGGCGTGCTCGCACCGGCCACAAGCCCTTCGGCAGCAGTACACGCCCCTTGCCTCCCTGGGCTTCTCACGCCTCACCTGCTGTTGTGCTGCCGCCCGCCCCGCGCACCGCTGCATGTGCTCTGCTCGCCATTGCTGCAGGTCATCACAAGGCCAGGCCTCCATGCCTTTTTGGAACCTCTGGCGCAGACTTGCGACGTTGTGGTGTTCACCGCGGCTACGCAGGGCTACGCGGACGCGGTGCTTGACGTTATAGACCCCGCCCGCAGGCTCATTTCACGAAGGTACGTACTTCAAGAACTGCAAAAGCACTTCAAGTATAGCATACCCCCCCTCGTAAGAAAAGCTGTAAAAGAAGCTGGTTTAATGTATGCCATGTAGGGAACCCTTGTGCACCTCTAGTAGTCCGCTTGATGTGCAGAATATTTACATTTACTTCTGGTGTACCGGTACATGGACTAGTCTACTTCTGAAGTATGCACTATTTCTATAATGCAGTATAGGAATGTGGTGTGCACCGCGACCCTAAAGGGCTACGCTGACGCGGTGCTTGATGTTAAAGACCCCGCCCGCAGGCTCATTTCAAGAAGGTGCGTACTTCAAGTACTTCAAGTACAGCATGCATACCCCCTTCGTAAAAGAAACTCGATACGCTATGTAAGGAGCCCTTGTTTTAGGTGCGTCAGGGCAACCATGCAAAGTACCGCTTGTGCTAGTAGGCTCTATGTGCAGAATATACTGCAAAGGTATACATTTACATCTGGTGTACTGGTATGGTATGTAGACCAGTCTAAATGCTTGTACTACAGTATTACTACATTAGTATAATGCAGTACAGAAGATGCTATCTGCCGCGGCTATGCAGGGCTATGTGGACGCGGTGCTTGGTGTAATAGAGCCCGCCGGACGCTCAATTCACAAAGGTGCGTATAAGATACCCTCTTCGTACCTACAAAGAAACTACTGGTACTTCCCTGTACAGCGTACAAGGAACCCATCTGTTACGGTGTCGGGGCTAGCATGCACAAAAGTAGGCTTGATGTGGAGAATATGTACTGTAAATATATCGAAGTGTGCACATGCTGAAGAATAGTGTCGGAAAGTGGTGTTCACCGCGGCTCTGCAGGGCTATGAGGACGCACTGCGTGATGTGATCGACCCCGCCCACTCACTCATTTTGTGAAGGCGCATAGTTTTAGGAGTCTGCACTTGGGGGCGTACAAGAACTCAGGTCATGCGAGCCAGGGTGAAGCAAAACGCGGCCGCGCATGTGGACGTGCTCAGCCAACAACAAGAAAACCCGCAAGCAGGCAGGCCTGAGGGGCTGGCAACTGCGCGACCTGCATAGCACCCTGTGGCAATGGTGGGAAGCTTGAAAGCCCACCAAACACCTTAGCAACATGCAATGCGCAGTGCAGAAACATTGTTCTACGGACTTCCTGCTGGCGTGATTCTTTCTGTGCGCGCGCACACTGCTTTCCCACAGCCTGACGCTGTCACTCTGTTCCTGTTCACGATCATGACCAATGTGATGCTGATACTTTGACGTGCCTACACGTGTTTGAAAAAGATCACAATCACAGCAAAGATATAGCCGCCTTCACTCACCTAGTGGCTGTTCACTTCACTGTGCCACATTGCACGCAGGTTGTACCGCCAGTCTTGCACGCCGGCGTCACAAGAGAATGCCTACGTCAAGGACCTGAGCGCACTGGGAGGTGTGTTTGCCGCACACCCGGGGCGCTGCGTGCTGGTCGATGATGATCCGGCCTCCCTGCTGCGGCGGCCCGACAATGGTGAGTGCAACTTATACTTGAAGTAAGCTCAACTTCAAGCAGTCGGTTGAACTTGCATTTTACAGAGCACTCTGACTGCACACTTGAGTGCTGCGTGCTGGTCGACAATGACCCGGCCTCCCTGCTGCGGCGGCCGACAACGGTGGTTGCTAGTTCAACTTGAAGTTTTCACTTCAACATCAAGTAATAAGTTGAACTTGCGTGTTGCAGTGCAACTTCAACTGCACTGCACAAAACATCAGCAGCGGCAGCACCGTACACGGTGGCATCCAGCTGTCACCTCCAGGTTGATGACACACTCAAGCACTGCCTAACCCTTGCAGCCGCACGCGCACCTGATGCCCTCCGTGAGTGACACATGCTGCACCATGCCACAGCGTGCGCCACACGATGCCTTGAAGTTTTCTTAACTGACACAAGCCGCACCATGCACTCCAATACACGCGATCACGCCGCGTCCCGCACAGGCATACTGGTGAAGGGCTTCTTCGGAGACCGCGGCGATGCCGCACTCGCCGATGCGTTGCAGCTGCTGAGCACACTCCAGGGGGTCCCTGATGTGCGCCCCGCGCTGCGCGACACGCTGCGCCTGGGCCCCCTGCTCAGCGGCTACTGCGCGCTGCTCGTGCCCGAGGAAGCTGCGGCTGCTGAGCAGGAGCGGCTCGCTCGGCAGCAAGTTGAAGTTTGTGCTCAGCAGTGGGCGCAGTGGCGCGAGGAGCCGCTGCTCAGCGGCGGCAGGAGCTGCAGCTTTGCGGAGGGGCAGGCGGACGCGTGGCACTGCGAGCGCGCGGGCGCGGTGACCGCTGTTGCCGCGTGATGAAAAAAGGGGGATCAAAGTTGAACTTTGAGACTCTTGAAGTTGACCAAGTGCGTGTTGCGACATCGAACAGGGTCGGCAGCCGTGCCTGCCGTTTTCAAAGTTAGCTGTGAGCTAGGAGGGGGTGGCGGGGGGGGGTGGCGTGGCGACCGCCGCCACGCAGGTGCCAATCGGCATCTTCTAGCTTTGTGTATTACCA
>JAULBY010048673.1:0-12151 GCA_032358315.1 Ophiocytium majus
GAACCCCCCACCCGCCCCACCCCCCCACCCCTCACCCCCCTGCCCCCCCCCCCTGCCCCCGCACTGCGCAGCTGGAGAAGTGGCAGGAGCCTGACAAGGCCAAGACAAGAAGGCGCTGCCGAAGCAAATACTACAGTAATAATAATACTACAGTAATAATAAGTACTTTTAAAGTACTACTGAAGTAGAATGGTATGAATGACAAAACCGGAGGGTTCAAACTCCCCCCCCGCCCCCCCCCCCTTTACCACCCCTATCCCCCTGTACACAGTTGGAGAAGTGGCAGGAGCCTGACAAGGCCAAGATCAAGAAGGCGCTGCCGAAGCCCGACGAGGCGCCCAAGAAGCGGCGCGGCGGCAAGAAAGTGCGGCGTTTCAAGGACAAGTTTGAGCTCACGGACGTGCACAAGGAGCAGAACAAGATGGGTTTCGCCAGCATGGCGTACGAGTATGGGGACAGCGCCATGGTGAGAACTTGTTCCTGAAGTGCAGAACAGTCTGTGAAGTGCACAAAAGGATGAGAAGTGCAGAAAGTTCGGTGTTTCGTGGACAAGTTTGAGCTCACGGACGTTCACAAGGAGCAGAACAAGATGGGGTTCGCCAGCATGGCGTATGAGTACAGGGACAGCGTCATGGTGAGGGGAAATGGAGTAGGACAGTAAAAGATGGAGCAGAACAGGGTGCGCTTCGCCAGCATGGGGTACGAGTACAGGGACAGCGCCATGGTGAGAGGGGAACGGTCCCTGAAGTGCAGAACAGTGTGTGAAGTGAAGAATTGTTCCCTTTGGACCCCTGGGGCTATCAGTTGTGTGGCACCGCTGCCCAACACGTGTGCACGCCACTGCCACTGCGGGGCTGCGCCCAGCTGCAACTTCAACTGTCCCGGCGCTGAGCAGCACCAATGTATGCTGCCTGAGGGATCGCTGAGCACAGCTGACTTGTTAAGCACTGCTGCCGCCGCCGCTGTTGCCGCTGCTACTGCTGCCGCCGCCGCTGTTGCCGCTGCTACTGCTGCCGCCGCCGCCATTGCCGCTGCTACTGCTGCCGCCGCTGCTGCCGCCGCCGCTGCCGCTGCCGCCGCCGCTGCTGCCGCTGCCGCCGCCGCCGCTGCTGTTGCCGCCGCTGCTACCGCCGCTGCTGCCGCCACCGCTGCTGCCACCCGCCGTTGCCGCCGCCGCCGCCGCCGCTGCTGCTGCCGCTGCTGTCCGGTTTCTGCCGCCGCCGCTGCCGCCGCTGCTGGTGCGGTGCTGCCTGCAGGGTCGTGATTTTGGCATGCTGGGGAAGGCGGGGGGCAAAATGCGTGCGCCCGCACAGAAGAAGGGTGCGCAGCTGGGCGTTCAGAAGAAGCTGCGCATGGCTGCTGTTTCGTCTGGCAACACGAATGGCCTCTCCAGCAGCATCATATTCACGCCCGTGCAGGTGAGCACTTGTTGAAGTTTGAACTCTTGAAGTATTTAGTGTGTGCCCGGAACCGCGCATGACCGCTGAGCACACTGTCCGAAAGTTCAGCGCACTTACGGTGGCCATGCAGTGCAACGCCTATAAATCACATGTCGCACTTCGAAGCCCATACTTCGAAGTACTGCGTAGTATATACCGAAGTATTCTACGGGGGCAGGTTAATCACTAGTAGTATATCAGAGTGTTTATTTACAAATTTATACACATGTTTGTATACTATATTCATGTATTTACGAGGGGGGCTTCTTCAAGGTGGGCCCAACAGGTCTACTCCGACCACATGGTTGCTGTACAGTGCAGGATAAGTATTACTGACACCAGGGGTGTGCGGGGCGGGTGCTGGTGTGGGCGGGGGGGAGCGCACGGCCTTGCATGGCACCCTGGCGGTTTGACCTGCCCTGGCAGGTTGAGCCTTAGGTAGCCTGCTGGCGCCCGCTAGCCCTTTCTGTGTTCGTATACATACACTGCCATGCATTTGCCATGTGCCATGGCCACCGGTGAGAGTGCTGGCATACATGTCATGGGCTCTTGCACGCCCCCAAGTGCAAATAAATAAACTACGGAGTATACTGTGTACTTTAGTAGAAGTGTATGAAAACTCATCTAGGAGCGATAAACTCCAGGTCTCCTCACCGGTAGGGGCCGTCACCCTGGGCGGACCCGTGCAAAGGGGTGAACAACGCACAGATAGCGCCGCATTTGTAGATAGTACTTCAAATATATGCTTCAAATCATGCACGTCACATTGATGTAGTCTTAGTTATTTTTATACATCAGAAGTATATATGCTGTTAGGCGTGCAAGGGCCCAGGACATGCAAGCCAGCATGAAGCAATAGTATTTCCCCGGAAGTGTGTGTGCATACTGGAGTACATACGTCAAGCACTACATGTATGGCAATGTACTTCCCAAGTAAACAGGCTTTGGGGGCGTAGGGATACGAGCAGGCCGTCCGCCAGACGTAGCAGACGTGTGCACCCCCCCCCGAATGGCAGCAGCAGCAGCGTCATATATATATGTATATATATATATATATATATACATATACTTGTGTATCTTCAGAAGTATATAATATTATGTATATACATGTATATACTTCACGTATAAACATATTGACGCACGTGCGGGTGAGCTGTGGCGCACAAAGCACGCCTATATTGTACTTCGAGAAGTACTTCAACTAGCCTATTCTTCGAAGTACCTACTATTACTTCATGCGTATACTTTTGTGTACTCAAAATTACACTTCTACTTGGAGTTGGTGCACTTCAAAAATATACATGTGTGTGTACTCATGTGCGTGTACATTTTTGCGCGACCCTGCAGGGCATCGAGCTCGTGAACCCCAAGGCGGAGCAAGAGGCCAAGGTCAAGGCGGCCAACGCCAAGTGGTTCGACGCCAGCTCAGGCTTCATTTCCGCCAAGCCCAAGTGAGGCGAGCGCACGCGCCCACTGCTGCTGAGCACACGCGCGCAGCTGCTGCTGAGCACACGCGCGCAGCTACTGCTGAGCACAGCCGCTGCTCAGCAGTGGCGGCGGTGCTCGGCAGCAGCGCAGCGGACGTGCTCAGCAGTGCGGCGGCGGCAGTAGCGGCAGTGCTCAGCAGTGCGGTGGCGGCCGCAGCGGCGGCAGCAGCCGCAGCGGCGGCAGCAGCAGCGGTGGCGGCAGCAGCGCAGCGGCGGCAGCGGCAGCGGCTGCAGCACGGTAGCAGCAGCGGCGGTGGCGGCAGCAGCGGCGGCGGCAGCGGCAGCGGGCAGCGGCGCGGCGGCGGCCGCAGCAGCGGCGTGGCAGCAGCACAGCTGGAGCACGGCATCCGCACTCAGCAGCATGCCACCAGCCCCCACAGCGCGCAATAGCCACCCGGCGACGTGTCTCGCCACATGCACGTGCCCCACATCAATGCCCTCTTTGCTCAGCAGTTTGTGCGCGCCCCCGCAGCAGGCACCGCACGGCAGCAGTAGGAGGGAGGGGGGGGGGGGGGACTCCCACCCACTGCCAGCCACCGCGGCGGCAGACCAAAGCCGCGGGTGCAGTGCCGGCTGTGCTGTGATAGGCGCTGACTGCTGCGGCAGCAAGGGGGCGGGGCACCCCACAGCCGCGCCTGTGCCTGGTGCCAGACTACCATGTATGGAGGTGGCTACCGGTGGGTGATGCCGTAGGCAGTTCTGCAGCGGTGCGAGGGCTGCTGTACCACGCGTAAATGCAGCGCCTGCTTGAGTCGCAGAGTCGCTGCTGAGCATTTATGCGCCAGCGCCCCAGGCGCCGGCTGCTCAGCACTGGCGCCAGCAGAAATGTGTGCCTGCACTGACTGTGCTGGGGTGAATAAGAAGGCCAGGCGCGAGCGTGCGAGCTTCTATTTGTTGGCGCAAGTAGTGTGCGTGCCTGCGCTTGTGGAGGGTGCAGCGGTGTGATCTCTGTGTTAAGAACACGCCGCGCCACGAACGCATGTCAATGCACGCAGGTCTGTGCATGACCATCGAGAGGGTGTGAGACAGCTGTCTGCTGCTACGGCTGCCTGCACTGTGCCAATGCTGCCACAGCGCTTGTGGCTGCGAGCTGCTATTGGTGGGCCAGGCATGCATCACATCATATCTGTCGCACAGACACCGTGTATTGTAAAATACATAGTGATGTGTCACGGCGTATAACATATTTCATACATTACATATAATACGAGGTATTTCTACGCCCGGAAACGAGATATATCCGACGTATTTGCCGTACAACTACGTTCATCTGTATACGTTATACGGCGTGTTTACATCACGTTATACGGCGTATAATGCGAAAATTATACGCTGTGACCCATCACTAAAAATACAGCGTATCCTTACGCCCCAAAGACTGATTGCGTCGTTATGCATGGTATGCTTTTCAAGTATACACTGTACACTGACTGGCGGTTGTAGGTGTGGGTGCTGTCTGGTGTTTTCACCAGGTTGACAAATCACCCCCCACAGGCTTCAGCCTGGCGTTTTTGCCCCAGACACGGCAGCATCTGGGCTTACCAACCTTTAAGGTTTCGTTCACTGTACATGGACACACATACCACTGTACTCATGCCAAGTTGTGAGCATGTCTCTATGGGGCCACACAGACACGGTACGATATTTATACCATTGCTTCGTGCTGGCTTGCATGACCTGGGCCCTTGCACGCCCACAAGTTCACATGAACAAAACTACTGAATTGCACAAATTGTGTGCGTGAGGTAGGGACTCCAGACGGCGGTACATCCTATGGGGGGCCTGCCTGCCCACTCGGACGCCCCGCTCGCCTCTCGTTGTGGTCCGGTGGTGGCTCCCTCGTGTGTGGTGCTGTGTGCGGCGAATGCGAGCAGGCAAGCCCCCACGGCGTGCCAAGTGATAGAGAAGAAAACCATGCGTGAGTGAACCTCCGTACAAGCACAGTCCGTCTGCAGCATGCAAATTTACTTTGGAGTATGACCATGCATATGCTAGCACCAAGTGCAGCGTGCCATCATGCACCTCGCGTCCTGCTACCCATCGCTATGTGAACACTCGATCTAGGAGCGATAAACTCTAGGTCTCCCAACCGGTAGGGGCCGTCACCCTGGGCGGACCCGTGCAACGGGTGAACAAAGCCAAAAAAACAAAAAAAACTTGCGCCTTCTCAGGGCAGTCAAGTCTCGCACCCACCGAAGCGCGGATTCCATCAAAGAGTGTGGTGCGATCAAGTGTGACGCATGAGACAACAAGCATGACACCGCCCTGCCGCCTCTGCTCAGCACCGCCGCTGCGCCCGTCGGCTGCCGCAGTGGAAGCAAGCAGCGAACACCCGCTACGCAGCCGCACAACCACAATGAGGGCCACTAGCATAGAGTGTGTACTGCTACTGGACCTGCCAGCGGCTCAGGCCTGCCTGCTAGCTGCACTTCTCGTTGTTGGCTGCGCCAATACGTCTATGCAGGGCTGGACATGTACCATTGCCGTCAACGTACTTCTGAAGTACAGTGTGTGTATGAATGGTGAATTTACGTATCAGCATGTCGCAGGTGCTGGCTAAGCTGCACGCGGATTGGGAGCGGTTTGGCGCGCTGCTCAACCAGGCAAGCTGTTACTTCAAAGTACTACAATAGTATCATATAGATCTTGTGTGGCATGTGCCTTGGACACCCGTGGCGTGCTGGCCCGCATGACATGGGCTCTTTTACGCCCACACGTGCAAGAAAATCAAACTACTACTGCCGGCGGCTCACGCCTGCATGCTAGCAGCAGCTGTTGCTCTTGGTTGTTAAGAGAACTTCGCGCGTTCGTGTGCATACACTGCCAGTCATCTGCCATGGCCACGAGCGTGCTGGCACGGCATGCGCTCTCGCACGCCCACAAGTGCAAATAAATCAACCCACTACACAGAGAGAGTCTACTATTTATGAGCATACATGTATATATACATAGAAATGAGTGAGGTGCACTCACCTCAGCCCGCGTGGCGTACCACCCATGCCGCCTTTGCACTGGCGCGCCGCGTGCTTGAACACCAGCTGACTGCCAGGAAAGGGTATGTCCCTGTCTGCTTCGCTCCAGCCCACAGAGCATGCGGGAGCCCTGCTGCTGCGCCAGTGTGTATGGAGTTGGCTTCTGCCACCAGACCATATGCATGCCGATACGCCCCGGCTTCGCTTGTGGTGGAGAGCAGAAAAACAATGGCAGTTGGGCGCCAGAACAGCCAAAAATTGAAAACGGATTGGCGGCGGCAGCAGCCCCGCAGGCGCTCCCGAAACAGCTGTACAACGGTGGAAAGTCTCTATTAACAGCAGGCAATAGCGCTGTAAGCGCAATAAGCGAGTGATACACGCCGCCGGGCGACCTCGAGGCCCTGTGACCTTCGGCGGCAGTCTCCGCACCTCCAACTGCCGCTTACTACAGATGCAACCAAATGTAAGTCGGTGCCGCTATGTGCCGCCCGCTGCGGGTTACGAGGAGAATACGGCGAACCCCAGGGGCTGCTGCGGCCTGCTGCTGGTGGTGTTGCTGCTGCTGCCTCCCGCCGTCGCCTGCCATCCCTTGAACGCCTCCCGCTGCGGTTGCTGCACCTTGTTGTGCGCCTGTGAATGGTGGTGCAGTGGGGTGGGTTGCTTGGTCGCTGAGTCGCACAGGGGGCGCAGGTTCGCCCTGCCCAGGGCGCTGTGCTTGCCCTTGCCCTTGCCCCCCTGCTGCCCCGCCACCGCTCCCGTCAGCGGGCAGATGTTCTCCTTGTTAGGGCCCTCGTTGTTGTTCATCGCTGCCACCATCACAGTCGCCATGGCTCCTGCTCCCTGGTGTGTGCCGGAACGTCTGGGGTGCCACAGGGGGGGTGTACGGGCGCCGGCAGCGGCGGCGGCGCGTTCCTACTGCTGGGGGAGTTCGGGCACGGCGTACTTGAGAGTATCCGAGCCTCTGGGTGGTGTCGCAGAGTGTGTGGGACGCGAGACGGTGTGGGTAATGGCGGGAACTCTGTTTGTGCAGGAGTGTCCGGCAAAAAGTGACAGTTAGTGCTTCCCCTGGTTGTCTGCTCAGCAGCAGGGTTCAGCCCCCCATGCCAGCTCTGCCACGTGTCACGCACACATTCACTTTGAAGTTGGCAGCGGTCAACCTCAACTCATGATGGCGGTTGGATGCACACTGTACTATTGGGCGCCGCACCAGTCTGCAGCAGCAGCAGCAGCAGCACCAGCAAGCAGCGCAGCGCCAACTGCTGTGCCTGTGCTGCCTCACGGCGCGGAGCCAGGAGGGCAGCGGAGCGGCCAGGCGGGACGGCAGAGTCCATGATGTCTGTGGCAGCATCCATCCGGTGCAGGTAGCAACTAACAACACCCAAGATGCGCCGTAGGCGGGTGGCGCCACGGCTGTGGGCCCGCCTGGCCTCCCTAGCCGCTGCCGTCGCTGTGACGCCGGTGGCGGCATGGCAGCTGTGGGCCAACAACGGGCCTGACTACCCTGAATGGCGGGCGCTGTGGGGTGGGCTGTACAAGGGGCCAGCAGGCCGCAGCGGGCACAGCATGGTGCTCATTGAAGGGGGGGGCAAAGTGGTGCTGTTCGGGGGGAGAGACAATGACGTTACTAGGGAGCACGTGCCCAGGACGTACAACGTGACGCGGAAGGGGGGCACCCTGGAGATCGTGACCTACGACAAAAAGCCGGTCATCGAGTGTCAGGTGGGTGGGTTCGGCCACAAGCAAAACAGCAGGTGTCGGCAGCGGCAGTGCTCCGAACTGCCTGCATAGACTGCCCAGAGAGGCTGATTTTTGAGACATGAAAATGAATACATGATCTGCTATCAAATTTGTACGCACTGGTGAAAAAAACCTGAAAACCCGTCCTCTCGCCACATGGCACATACAATTTCCCTTACCTAAGGTAGTCTGGTGTTGGTTATTTTGGGGGGGAGGCAGGCACTAAAGCCAATTTTGTGAACGAAGACTATGAAGGTCGCAAAAGGCCGCTGCTGTCGTGGCTGTGGGATGTGTGATTGCCAGGCACTTGTTCAAAATCAGGTATCCTATTATTTGTTGGTAGTGTTTATATGACGCATCCTTTGCCCGCAAGGCACTGGGTGCAGTGCCGGCGGCACAGTGGCTGGGATTGACATGCCAGCAGCACCTCAGCAAGTGACATGCTGGTAAGCAGCCGGCAGCTGACTTGCGAATTACACCTGAAAAATCTATGGCTGGGGTTTGAACCGCCAGCGACACCTCGCCAAGTGATGTGGCGACGAGCAGCCGGCAGCTGAATTGTGAAGTCACCTGAAACATGCCTGGGCCATCGCTTACAACCAAAATCTATTTTGTTTTTCATCTAGTTGTGGTTTTGAAATAAACGTGGAGTGTTGCTGAGCCCAGCTGCTGCCGTGCGGGGGCAAAATTGACAGACCAAGGCTGGGGGGGCAAGGTTTGTTATCAACCCATTCTGTTGTCAGTCGCCATACTGCTTCTACGGATGTGTACATTGCTTAAAGTAAGAAGGGATATTGATAAAATTGCAATATTACTACTCGGAGTATACAATTATCCACATGGTCAGAAACGAGCAGTGCTAGGTGGCGGTTCGCAGTCATCCCAGTCGCGTCTGCGAATGCCAGACCACCGCATCTTTGACACACCCACACACACGCACACACACACACACCCAAAATGCATTATGCACCATATCATATGGTCAATGCCATGAAGTACTGCATGAAGTCCGATCACGAGTTTTACAAGTGTGAACTACCTTGGTGGCGCAGAGCACTTGCGGCCGTTTTATTTGCCAGCGCCCACATTGAAGTATGGGGAGCGTCAGTCCCGGCTTGGCAGCCACCAGTGGTGGGCCAGCCGGCTTATTACTTCATTGGTTACATAGTTTATGTATCACAATATAAATAATACTTCAATACTGTAGTATTATTACTTTTTTTTTGTATGATATATTATGACTGCCTTCAATTACAAAGTATGCAATGTGCTAGAGCTTGAGGTTATGTATGGTGCTTGTGAAGTGTGATTATTGAGGGCACCGAGTGGACCAGTGTGGCTACGGCTTTCTGCTGATGATCATGTACAACACGATGTATACTTCGAAGTACATGCATACAGTACATGTGCACACATAATACATGCTTCAGAAGCGCTTCTGTACTACAGGTATAGAATACTACTAGTAGTACTTCGGAAGTACTAGTAGTACATCACTACAGCTACAAGCAGTGTTGTGTGGATGCCCCCAGTGGCCTAGTGCGAAGGCCGTACAACATTTCATGCCTCTGCAGGCAAACCCCCAGGTGGACATGAGCGCACCTGGCACATGCAACCTGTGGATGCCTGTGGTACGTAACCACAATCATAATATGAAAACTCATCTAGGAGCGATAAACTCTAGGTCTCCTCATATATGTAAGTCCGTTCCAATCCGTGCCACCTGCGCTGCACCCTCCTCAAACGCATCACACTCTATTGTGGAATCCGCGCCTCGATAGGTGCGAGATTTGCTGCCTTTGTAGGCGCTATCTTTGCTTTGTTCACCGCCCTTGCACGGGTCCGCCCAGGGTGACGGCCCCTGCCGGTGGGGAGGCCTAGAGTTTATCGCGCTGAGACTGAGTTTTCATTATGTCAAGCTTGTTGAACTACCATAAATATTAGTACATCATTTTATTTTTTTTTATTTTTTTCACCTACTTCGAAGTTGTGTACCTCAAAGTAGGCAGCAGTGGCATGTCGCCTCACGTGGACACATATGTGTCACTTGTCCTGGCTATCACTGAACATGCACATGAAACTACCATACACATATATACACTTACTTCTGAAGGACTACTGTAGTTGAGGCATATAGATACACTACGTAGTATAGGTAACATATGCGTGTTGTTTACAAGTAATGTTATACACGCGTATGCGCGCAACCCCGTTACGTACGTACGGCACGTGCAACCTGCGCGTGCCAGTGGTACATGAGTGTCATTATGACACACATAAAATTACCACACATACGTCGAGGTATGTGTGTGTTATGATTAGTACTTGAAGTCTTATCTAGATGCCCGCGTGATGCGTGCGTAACCTTCGTACGTGCAATCTTACGTGGCTGTGCAGGCAAACCTGCTCATGAATGCGAGCACCGACGGCACGTGCAGCCTGCGCGTGCCAGCGGGTCTGTACTACCATTACCACACACATAAAAGTACCATAACTACACCCGGCATACTTCGAGGTAAAAACACTTCAGTATTTGTGTGTGTTATCATGAGCGCGTCAACTACCACGTACATGCCAGTGTAACCCCCCCGCACACTGTTTCCGTGACTGTGCAGGCAAATCTGCTGATGAACGCAAGCACCGACGGCACATGCAGCCTGCGCGTGCCCGCGGGTCTGTACTACAATGACGTGTGGTCATATGACCTTACGTGCAGCAGGCCGGATGATGCCTTCGCGTGCCCAACCAGCGGCTGGACATCGCTGCACAAGGGTGAGTGATGTTGATCGTGGTGCATTCACTTCTTGGACTTCGACTTTGAGGTTGAAACCTTTGAAGTTGAAACCTACTGTACAAGTGTGACCTGACGTGCAGCAGGCCGGATGATGCCTTCGCGTGCCAAACCAGCGGCTGGACATCACTGCACGAGGGTGAGTGATGTATGCATATATCTTCAAGTTCAAATTTGAAGTTGAAACCTATGACCTGACGTGCAGCAGGTCAGATGACGCCTTCCCAGCAAAATGAGTGGCTGGACATCGCTGCACAAAAGTGAGTGATGTGGTGCATGCACAATCCTGAACTTCACATTGTGCGAAGTTGATGTTAAATAGTTGAAGTAGTTGAGATGTGAAAGGGTGCCGGTGGACCTGCACTACAAGGACGTGTGCGCGGATGACCTGACGTGCAGCAGACCGCATGATGCCCTCCCGTGCCCAACCAGCGGCTGGACATCGCTGCACAGGGGTGAGTGATGTCGATGGTACTATAGTGCATTCACACTTCTTCAACTTCAGCAGATTTTACCGAGGATTTAAAGGTTGCGACACACCCGCGGAGTGCTAACTTGAAGTTGACATCGCTGTTTGAAACGACGCTGTTGCGCATGCACAGTAACCAATGCAACCCGCACATGTGTGCACCCCCACCCCCCGCTTTGCAGGCGCGCGCCTCGGCGGCTGCAAGTTCTACCGAAATGTTGACGTTTGCGACACGCCTGCGGAGCGCTGACTCAAAGTTGAGGTTTGCTGGAAGTACAGTGCATCCATTATTTCCACACACCCCTGCCTGCAACGACGCTGCTGCGAACACATGGGAACCAATGCAACCGTACCTCCCCCCACACCCCCACACCCCCGGCTTCGCAGGCGCGCGGCTGGGCGGCTGCGAATTGTATCAAGGAGTTGAAGTTTGTGACACGCCCGCGGAGCCCTAACTTGAAGTTGAAGTCGCTGCCTGCAACGACGCTGCTGCAAATACTCCAAGTAGTAACCAACGCAACCGCGCCTGTGCCTTTCCCCCCTTCGCAGGCGCACGTCTGGGCGGCTGCAAGTTCTACCGTGGAGTTGAAGTTTGCGACACGCCCGCGGAGCGCTGGGGGCACGGCGCGGCGGCCTTTTCCGACGGCACCATGCTGGTGTACGGCGGCTACTCGCACAAGTGCGGGGACTACTGCGATGACATGTGGGCATTTGACCTGCGCGCCGGCACGCGCTACTTCAGGACGTGGATGGAAATTTACGAGCTGGCGAACCCCACGATAGCGGGTGAGCGGGTGCAATCTTCAATTTACAAGTTGTATATTATATCTATATGCCACACAAGTTGAAGTTGCTCTGCCCCCCTCCCCCCCCCCTTTCCCGCTGCTGCTGAGCACAGCCGAGGCAGGCCCGGGCAAGCGGTGGCGCTTCGGTGTGGCGTGCGATGGCGTGCGCATATTCATACTTTCTACCCCACCCAATACCATAACATACTTTGATGTAAAATTGTATGCCACAGAAGTTGAAGTTGCTCTGCCCCCCCCCCCCCTCCCGCTGCTGCTGAGCAAAGCTGAGGCGGGCCCGGGCACGCGGTGGCGCTTCGGTGTGGCGTGCGATGGCGTGTGCATGTTCATATTTTATACTGCACATAACTCTATAACATGCTTCACATGATGTAATAAATACCATATACTTCAAGTATGGTATATGCAACACAAGTTGAAGCTGCTCTGCCCCCCCCCCCCCCCCCCCCCCCC
>JAULBY010048684.1:0-12151 GCA_032358315.1 Ophiocytium majus
CTGGCGGCGGCGACGGCGGCGGCGCTGGCGGCGGCGGGCGCTGGGGTGGACGCCACAGGGGGGGCGGTGGCGCCACGGGCTCCGCCGGGAACCATCTCTTCGCAGGTAAACATCCAATAGTGCAGTAATACAAGAAAATATAAATTGACAGGTATGGTTTTTTTACAAAAGTGTGTGTTGGACATGGACTTCGGCGGTGGCGGCGGTGCTGGCGGCGGCGGGCGCTGGGGTGGACGCCACGGGGGGGGCGGTGGCGCCGTGGGCTCCGCCTGGCACCATCTTTGCAGGTAAAAAGAAAAGTAAAATTAGGAAAAAGCATTCATTTCATGCTTTTTCGCAAAAAGTTTACAAACCGTCTGTCAGACATGATTGTTTCTGATAGTCACGAATGCCTCGGGGGGCGCGGTGGCGCCGCGTGCGCCTCCTTGCACCATCTCTTCGCAGGTAAACATCACATACTGTAGTACTACAGTAGTACTACTGAAGTACAAGTAAAGATAAATCGACATTTATGATATTTATTTACAGAGGCGTGTTGGGCATGAATTGCGGCAGCGACGGCGGCGCTGGCGGCGGCGGGTACCGCAATACTACGGTAGCACATGCAAAGATGAAATGATACTAATATTTAGGATATATATTTTACAAAGTGTGCTGGACATGAATTTCGGCGGCGGCAGCGGCGCTGGCGGCGGCGGGCGCCGGGGTGGACACCAAGGGGGGCGCGGTGGCGCCGCGCGCTCCGCCGGGCACCATCTCTTCGCAGGTAAAATAATGTGAAATTAGGAAAAATACACTGATGTTTTTTTGATAATTCATGATTTTTTACGAACCCCTTCTCTTCTGACTTCAACAAATCCCTTCTGCCTCAAAATGAGTGTCTTTGGTTTTGTGCTGCCGCTGCTACCTTGTTCATGAGTGAGTTCCTCGGGTTGACTACTTTTCGTGCGGCCTAAGGCGTGGGAGGGGGGGGGGTGCATCACTTTGTGACCCAGTCGCGAAATTTGTGACACGTACTGCACCTCTTTTTTTTTGTGGCCCGGTGCCATGTCTTTGCAGGCGAGCGACGGCGCCATGACCTTTCAATACCCATGATATACTACAAGTACTTCGAAGTCTGTTAGGCATGAGGTTTTTGGTGTCCATGAATTTATTACAAGTAGTACACATCTGGGGTGCTGTTTATTTTCCTAGTTCCGAGCCTCAAAGAGGATGACGTTGTGCTGAGACTGTGTATCCTACTGCCTTTTTCACAAGTGACTTACTCGGGCCGACTACTCTCATTTGACCTAAAGGATGTACAACGTGCTCCAAGAAGTATTACTCTGGAAGCCAGTCAAAGATTCTCAAAGGTACTTCAACTAGCTGACTCGGTGTTTACCATAGCTGACAACGCAGCACAATGTGGCCGGCCATGTCGTCCTCATGTCGACCTTCCTGTGCAGGCGAGCCTCGTGCTGTCGCCTTTTCTGGCAGCAGCCCGACTTTACCCACTTTCTCGAGGGGTTTGGATGAAACCAATGTCTGGTGCTTTTCACCAGGTGGACAAATCACCCCACAGGCTTTGGCCTGGCATTTGGCCCCAGCCACGGCAGTTTCTGGACTTAGCAGCCTTTTAGGTTTCTTTCACTAATTGTACTGTGCATCATCCCTAGCCCTCAAGGACACTGACCGGCGCGTGTAGGTGTGGGGGCTGTCTGGTGCCTTTCACCAGGTGGACAAACCACGCCACAGGCTTCGGCCTGGCATTTTGCCCCAGCCACGGCAGTATCTGGGCTTAGCGGACTCTCAGGTTTCGTTCACACAATGTGATGTTGATGTTTTATACTGCATTATATTTTTATTGTTTGTGTTTGTAAACATTTGTATTGCGTTGCATGCGTTACGGCGTACTTCAAGAAGTATGACATTGCTGTGCGCTGTGGCACATCACCACACCTTGGTGATGAGCTCGAGCGCCATCCGCAGCCGGTCCTCCGCATTCATCTCCTCCATGAGCGCCTGCAGGTCCTTGCCGTCGGCCGTCGTCATCGCCGCCGCAAAGTCCGCCAGGGTGAACGGGTCCTGCAACACAAATATTTACAAACACAAATAATGATTATGATGCAGCATACTTATAGAAGTAAACATCAACAGTACTATGTTAAATGAACCTAAAAGGCTGCTAAGCCCAGATACTGCCGTGGCTGGGGAAAAGTGCCAGGCCGAAGCCTGTGAGGTGGTTTGTCCACCTGGTGAAAAGCACCAGACAGCCCCCACGATGTGTGAACGGTTCCTGCACCTACGCGAGGTGGCGCGGGTGCGAGTCGCGGGTTTGTGGAGCGGCGGCGGCAGCGGCGGCTCTTGCCTGCATGTTAACGCGCTGCGCGAACAAGGCGAGGCGCTCGCGCAGAAGCGGGTTGAGCCTCTGTTTTCTTTTTAAGGACATTTTTTACCGGCTCGTGTGGCATACTACTAGAGTAGTAGAAAATGCAGCTTTGCTTGAACAAGCGCCGCCGTACGCGATGCACCGGCAGCAGCGGTGCTCGCCTGCATGTTGACGCGATGCGTGATTGAGGTGAGGTGCTCGCGCAGCGGCGGGCTGGGCCTTCCTTCTCTCTAGGAACTACCTCATGTACAGTATGTACACGCAAAGTGTGCGCTTACCTGCATGTTGATGCGCTGCATGAAGAAGGTGAGGTGCTCGCGCAGGAGCGGGTGGAGTTTTTTTTTTTTTTCTTTAGGAACTTCTTTACGCTGCAGAGTATAGCATACACAGCAACGTGCGCGCTTACCTGCATGTTGATGCGCTGCGTGAAGAAGGTGAGGTGCTCGCGCAGGAGCGGGTTGAGCGTCATGACATCGCGGATCGTCGCCAGGATCTCCTGGCAGTACGCCTTGATCACGGCCGATTCCGCATCGTACGGGTTGCCGGGCCCCCAGTGGTCCACCTCCACCTGCGCCCGGCAGGCGCGAGGTTTGCCAAAGTAAAAGTTGAAGTTAGTTAACAAGTTTTTTTCCAAGTGCAACTTCAATGATTCCAAAGCTCAACTTCGCAATTCTGATCAAGTGCAATTTTAAGGTGGCACACGTGCCCCCTGCACTCGGCGTCGTACGGGTTGCCGGGACCCCAGTGGTCCACCTCCACTTGCGCGCGCGAGGTTTGCCAAAGTTCAACTTGGACTTAATGAACCAACTTTTTTCCAAGTGCAACTTCAAGGGCCTTTCATAACTTAACTTTGCAAATCTAGCTTAAGTGCAACTCCAAGTTGGCACATGCGCCCCCTGCCGTCCCCGTCGTAGGGGTTGCAGGGGCCGTAGTGTCCACCTCCACCTGCGCGGTCGAGGTTTGCCAAAGTTGATGTCCAATTACAACTTCAAGTATTTCCTGAATTTGACTTGCTGACGTTAGTGCAACTTCAAGTTGGCACATGCGCCTCCCCGACTGTGTTTCTGCAACTCCGCTTCTTTCAACCTGCAGTTGATAGCACTTGCGTAACATCAAGTCGGCAAATGCGCCCGGCCTGCAGCCAGCGTCACATGCCACCCTGCCCGCACCCACCCTTTTAACGAAACTCAACTTGGAGTTACCAGCTTTGCACTGCAAGTGCAACTTCAACTTAGCACATGCGCCCTGCCCGGCCCACAGGCGCGTAATTTGTGGCCTGCTAAGGCCAGTGGTCATCTACTCCAACACAAGGTGTGTACACGGGGTTCCCAACTTCAACTTGTGGTCAGCGCCTTCCCAAGTGCAATTTCAACTTGGTGTATGTGCCCTGCCCAGCCTGGCGCTGGGACAGCGGACTTTCAAGTGCACCTTGCAGCTAGTCACTGCGTGGTGCCCACGCCCATGCAAACTTCAAGTGCAACTTGAAGTAGCATCATGGGCAGCAGAACATGGTAGCGCAACCGCACCTCACTGCGCAGACCAAAAGCCACACAGCACGGCGGAAAGTGCCCGTCCAGTCTTGTCATTTTTTGAAAAAAAAATCGGGCATCCACACTTACCGTGATTTGTGCCACTATGACTGCCTTTGCTGGTGCACAGACTTGCCATCTCGCCGCCACCATGCATTCAGCATGCATGACCTGGGTTCTTGCACCCCCACAAGTGCAAACTGGTTTTTTTAAATAAATTACTTACACCACTACTGGCTGAGTCGTCGTACTATGCTACCCTGTTCAACGGTCCGCAGTGGCTGCATGTGCGGATATGCCACGTTCCGGGAGTCTTTGCATGCCCATAACTGCAAATGCCGCTACATTACATAGAAGTACTTGGTACTTGCGAAGTACCGGTGTACTTCTAAATTGTACTTTTTCGAAGTACTTGGCAGTATTTGTAACAACGCCATATGATATATACCTGTGTTGTCTAACCACAGAACGGAGGGATGCGAGCGCGAGTGCTCTCTGTCGGCCACATACTTCTTCGTATTTTATTTAAGCATTTGGCCGCTTGAATTTGCGCATTTGCGCTTGGCAGGGACCTGCCCGGACGTCGCACGGAAGCATTTGGTACCAGACTAGTCCTACATTACCCCGCCTTTGACCTGTACAAAGTGTGGGGCTGCAATGGGGCTGTCTAAGGCCCACTTCATTCCTGGTCTCCAACCAAGACAGGTAGCTGGCGCCTGGATCCGACGCAGGAAGAAGTTGTAATTGGTGTTACCGTCTGTGTACAGCCACATTTGCACCTTCAACGACTGTTGCAACGGAAGGGGAAGAAGCTATAGAGATATACATCCGAAGTATCAGTACACTTGTACTCCAGAAGTATTGGAGAAAACACGGGTACTTGCTGATTGACTGTCATGGACTCTCAAGCACGGCGCGAGTGCTGCACTTTGGAGTCGGGGTGGACAGCAGTGGCGCTGACACACTGCCCCAGCACACTACATACGGCATGTACATACTTCTCATAGAAGGATGTACAGTGTATACAGTACTGTTGTACTTCGTAGCAAGTACCTGAGTAGTATACTTCAAGTACATGTATAGACATGCATGTACGTGGCTATTAAAAATAAAAAGAAACAGCTGCACAGCGCGGCGCGCCTACCTGCAGCGCCAAGCTAGCGACATGAGCCTGCAAATTTTGTCCGCGGCCGTACCACAATTCTGTACATGCACCGTCTAGAAACAATACATGCACTGTAAAAACGCAAGTTTGTAAATAAAAAAGGGCCCACCTGCAGCGGCGGCCCCAGCGACGTGAACCGGCTGAACTTGATGCGCCGGTGGCTCTGCAGCAGCAGCTGCGCGCCCGACTCCATCGGCACGATCGTGTGCACCTGCGCCAGCGCGCCCACGCGGTAAATCTCCTCCGGGTCCGTCACCAGCTCCGGGTACTCCCCCCCTCCCCCCCCCGCGTCAGCCGCGGCGGCAGCGTCGCCTGCGGCAGCGCCGTGCTCATGCGGCGCCTTTCCGCCAGCATCCTTCCTCAGGAACAGTCCCAGGAACGGGTGCCCTTCCTCCTTGGCCTTTATGATGGCGTCCAGCACGTCCGGGTGCGTGACCGTGTAGGGCTGCACGTGCTGGGGGAAGAGCGGCCGCCGCGCGACCGGCAGGCCTATGAGGCGCGGGTAGTGCGGGGCCACGCCTAGTCGCATGGGGGGCGCGCTGAGGGGCTGGGCGGCTGAGCCGCCTGCGCTGCTGCCGCCATCGCCTGAGCCCTTGCCATCGCCTTCGCTGCCGCTGCCTGGCGGGCTGTCGTCCTTGGCGTCGCCGCCGCCGCCGCCGTCCGCCGGCGGCTGCGCGTTGCGAGGCGGAGGGAGGGATGGAGGGTTGGGTGGTTGTTTGGCATGGCGCTAGCTGCAGCTGTGGTGTTCGCTGCGGGGTGTGAGCTGGGCTGATGGGAGTGACTGCTGTTGGCGCTGCTGCGGGCTCTAACTGCTGGGGGCACGCGTTGTTGCGCACATACACTGGCAAACACGGAGGCACGTGGCAAGCAGTCGAGTTCGGAGCCTGAGGCAGGCGGGCGCTGACCATGCACCAGCTTGCAACGAGGCACGCAATCTGGCATTGGCAAGGCGATGCTGGCATCACAAGCCAGTCAACAATGCGGCAGCCGCTCTCCACCGCAAGCAGCAGCTCTGACCGTGCCTGAAAAACCCATGGCGAGCACTGCAGAACACACCACACACACACACACACACCATGGTGGCTTGCTTTTTTTGTGCCCGGCTCTAACCTTGTTCCGGTCCCAGAAAAAGCAGCGGTGTGGGGTGATGAGCACGCGGTGGCGGTGGGCCACTCGCCCAGCCCTGGCCACCCTGAGCATCGTTGTTGAGGATGAGTGTGTGTTGTGTGTCAGCACAAGCAACTTGAAGTTGGCGTGTCTTGACAAAGACTTCAAGTGCAGGCCAACACACGGTCGATGCGGCTGCTGCCACACCACACAAAACCCGGGAGCAGCAGCGGGCAGAAGGTGCAACGGAGCGCGGGAGGCCGCCAAGCACAGCGTGGCGCGAACACACTCCGCTGTCCACCGGCCACGGAGAGTGCCCCGCCGCCGCTGCTGCTGAGGCTCGGCTCGCCCTGTCTTTCCCGCCCTCACGGTGCAAACTGCAGCAGGGTTTTTTTGCACAAAAGCGAAGATGACAGCATCAGCCGCTGGCGGCGCGGGTGTTCCAAGCCCTCCGCCTGCGACCAACGGGGTGGGGATGGCGTCAGCAGGTGCAGCTGCCGCCGCTCCTCCCGCACCGCCCGCGAAGGAGGTGGAGGGCAAGGGGGACCTGCGGGTAGTGATGAAGGGGGGTGAGGAGGAGAAGGCTGCGGATTACGCCAACTACTTTTGCTCGTACGCCAGCCTGTACCACCAGAAGCAGATGCTCACGGACCACAGACGCATGCAGGTGAGAGACACACTCAACATGACGGCCAACAGTCCTGCTCTGTTTGTGCACAAAAATCCACAACTTGGGTGTCATGCGAGCCCTGCGAGCCAGCACCACCCATTGTGGATCTTCCGCGTATGTGACACAGGCACACGGCTGCTGCTTTCGCCCTCCGCGGCGCAACCCTCGCACCACAGCCCGCATTTTCCCCGCCATCTCCAACCTCCCCGCCTGCTTGCTGTCCCTCGCCCGGTCCCAACCACCCCCTGCTTCTCTCCCGCCAAAAACCGGGGGACCACTGGATGCACCGCTAATCGAACCTCCCCCCTCCCAACGCCCACCCGTCGTCACGCAGGCCTATTACAGTGCCATCATGGACAATCGCTCCCTGTTCCGGGGCAAGCGCGTGCTGGATGTGGGCACGGGCAGCGGCATCCTGGCTCTGTGGTGCGCCAAGGCGGGGGCGGCCAAGGTGTTCGCGGTGGAGTACACGGACATGGCCAAGCACGCTCGCGCTCTCGTGACGGCGAACGGTGCCGAGGACGTGGTGGAGGTGATACAGTCCAGCGTGGAGGCGCTGGACCTCGATGGGCCGGTGAGCGTCGCTCGCACCTGAGTATGTCTTGGCCCGTTTTCTGTCTCAGTGCCACCGCCGAATTTGCTCATGTACAGTAATATGTGTCGTTCATGTTGTGTCCAGCCAGGCGGCGCCTTTTATGTCAATCTTTTTGTTTGTGCGGTGCGGAATGCTTGGATGCATTTGGGCCATCCGTGCTGCGTTGCGGAGGTTGTTGCGCGCGACACGCAACGTGGCAACGTCACTGCGCTCTTTGCAGCGTGCTTCACAGTTGGTCAAGGTAACAATATGGTGCCCAGCGCACGCCTTCGGTATGGTTTCAGGCACTGCTGCTGCGAATGTCCCAGTTTGGTGTGCCTTGTGCGGCGCACCTGCACACATACTTCCATACATACAAAGTACATTTATAATATATTTTTATAATACAAGATGTGCCAAGTACCCTGGTGTGTCAGGCATGGTGGTCTTTTGCAGCAGTATATATATACCCAGCATGTTTTCAACACAAAGCATTGAATGTGATGTTGCGGGCCATGAAAAATTTTATCTTGTTGGCAGTGTAATACTTCAGCATATCGCAACGAATGTGGCAGCGTGGTGCTGCAATCAATGTCAGGTACATTTTTTTTTCTTTTGGGGAGGACCAAAAGTGACGCAGAAAGTTCAGATGTCAAGTGAAATTGTGTGCGGAAGCATTTCCTCTTGGCGTTGGTGCAGCTGCAGGGGCATGCGCTCACTCTATGTAATGCGCTTGCTTCCACGTCAGCTTTCCCCGTGGCATTTGCACAATATCGCAAAACAAAAAACCTTTGCCACTGTCACTTCGCGGCCGCCCGACTTTCTGCCACTTGCTCAGTAGCACCATATGTGGCTGGCGCGGAGCAGCCTACATTTTTAGATCCCAAATTTTTCATGTATTTGGGTGCAAAACTCTCTCAGCCGCAGCGCATGACAGGGAGGAAAGCGCCGGTCCCGCATGCAGTTGGCTCCCGCCCAGGGGCGGACACCGCGACTGCGGCAGCACCTGCTGTCATTTGCCATGGAAAATAAATGCATTGGCCGCTGAGCCTGCGCACACTCGAAACCGCATAATTTCCTGTCTCCCACCTAGGCATCACGGCATCACCCGCTGCCATTTGACATAAAAAAATTTACGCATTTTGGTCGCTGAGGCTGCGCACACTCGAAACCGCATCATTTCCTGTCTCCCACCTGGGCATCACGGCATCACCCGCTGCCATTCGACATAGAACCAAAAACAAGCATTTTGGTCGCTGAGGCTGCGCACACTTTAAACCACATAATTTCCAGGTGGACATTATAGTGTCGGAGTGGATGGGGTACTTCCTGCTGAGCGTGCGCACACTCTAAACCGCATAGTTTCCTGTCTCCCGCCAGGTGGACATTCCTGCTGAGCCTGCACTCACTTGAAATCACAAACTTCCTGTCTCTTGCCAGGTGGACATTATAGTGTCGGAGTGGATGGGGTACTTCCTGCTGCGGGAGTCCATGCTGGACAGCGTTGTGAGGGCGCGCGACCGGTGGCTGCGGCCCGGCGGGCTCATGTTCCCCTCGCACGCCACCATGTACTGGGGGCTGGTGAGCGATGAGGAGGACCGGCTGGCCAAGGCGGCGGAGTACCTGCAGTCAACGCAGGTGAGCTGATATTCTCACATAGTTTTGTGTATTTTTCAGGTACACAAATTTACACTTGAAGTATGTGTCTATAGGTGTGCTCCCAGTATGACGCATGTACATTCATATGTTAGGGCTGGTGAGTGATGAGGAGGACCGGGTGGCCAGTACCTGCAGTCAACGCAGATGGGCTACATATTTTCACAAGCTTCTGTATATACTTCAACATCTTTCAGGTACATAATTATTTGAGTATGTGGTAGAAGTATGCGTCTATGTGTGTATGAATTTTGCACTACATCCATGTGTAAGACCCGAGGAGGACCGGCTGGCCAAGGCGGCAGAGTACCTGCAGTCAACACAGGTGCGCTAGTATCATTTTACTAACTGCGTTTGTACACATGAAGTGTGTACTTTGAACCATTACTTCGACGTATACACTTGAAGGACAGGACAGCGGACTACCTGCAGTCTGCGCAGGTGCGCTGAAATTATTACTGTAAATACTTGTGAGGTACTTCAGATTTAGTGTTGATGTACCGCATGTATGTACAGCACTGTATACTGCTGAAGCGCGTATAAACTTGAAGTACAATGTGGCAAAGTACCTGCAGTCGACGCAGGTTTACGCACCCCTGCCATTTTCATTTGTGCTACCGCACCTGAGCATGCATAACAGTATCACATACTTTTGTTAGCGGCACCGCTTAGAGCTCGAGACACTGCAGTACTATGATGTGGACATGATGGCACTGCTACTGCAGCAACTGCAATTCATATTGGTGCGTTGTGGCTGCGAAAGCTCTAGTTTTGTTTTTTTTGTATGTGGATGTATACGGCGCATGTGTGCAAACCTATTCCGCAAAAGTGGTTCGCGGGAGTGGCACCCCTCCAAGCGCACGACGCGCAACCCTACGACTAGGTTACGGCAATACTGCGACTAGTCGTTTGTTTCTGGAAAAAACAAAACTCACACGTGTGGTGTTGTTCTGACGTGGGCCAAACGCATGAGCATGGTTTGCAGGAGTGGCACCGCTTCAAGCGCGAGACGCGGCAGTACTATGACGTGTACATGACGGTGCTGCTCCAACGCAAATTCATACTCTTTCAGTAACTGCAGTTTACGCTGTTGCATGGTGGCTATGAAAGCATCAATTCATTCATATTTTAATGTGCATGAACATCGTTGCAGGAGTGGCACCGCTTCAAGCGCGAGACGCGGCAGTACTACGACGTGGACATGATGGAGCTGCTTCCGCAGTAACTACACTTCACGTTGTTGTGTTGTGGCTGCGAAAGCATCAATTCATGTTTTTCTAATAAATGTGCATGTGTATTTTGCAGGAGTGGCACCGCTTCAAGCGCGAGACGCGGCAGTACTACGACGTGGACATGACGGTGCTGGAGGGCGTATACGAGGAGGAGCAGAAGGGCTACTACATACTGTCCTCCTTCTGGGCGGAGCTGCAGCCGGACCAGTGCGTGGGGGAGCCGGCGCTCGTCAAAACGTTTGACATGCACACGTGCACGCTGGAGGTGAGGCGCCGCTGGAAAATGAAAAAAAAAATAACGCTGCGAGTACACGTGTACCCATGCACTTTTGAAGTAGTGAGAACGCGCTATTTGGCGTATATGCCGCACACACACGGTTGTGCGATTACACTATATACCGTACTTACTTGTGTTGTATACGGCGGATAGTGAGAAGTTAAATATAGGTGCTCGTCAAGGCGTTGTACGTGCACACGTGCACGCTGAAGTACTACAGTGCTGTATCAGTTATGTACTTCAGATGTACATGCCTATCAAATACTTTTGGTTCTTGTTCTTGTGGCTCAAACAGCAACGCGCCCCCACACACGGCGCTTGTTTGACATGCACGCGTGCACGCCGGAGGTGAGGCGCCGCTGCTAACCATCACAGCTACAGTATTATGCGCTGCTAATTATCACAGCACTAACCCATGTAGTAAAAACGTGCTGTACGGCGCATGTCCCGTATAAATACGGGTACATGTAAATACGTTATACACTGTATTTACATCTAAAATGATTCGTTTTTACCCATCACTAGCCAAGAGTGCGGGAGCACTGAGCGGGATTGAGCGAGCTACCTCGGTCTGCGCGCCACCACCCGCACGTGTGCTTACAATCATAAATAACTATCAATTTCATGTACACACGTGGAAGGCACGACAACGGCTGGTATACGCTGTACGTTCCCGCCGGGTGCCTTATCGTGGTGGGCTTCAGCTTCATGTCTCTGGTGGGTGACGCTCGCTTTCAAGTTGAAGTTTAGGTGTTGAAGTTGCTTTTGAAGTAGGCGTGGAGCTACCTCGGCCTGCTCGCCACTACCCGCACGTGTGCTTATATTACTTGAAGTTAGTACTTCCTGTACACACACGTGGAAGGCACGACAACGGCTGGTGTACTGTGCATGAGAGAGAGCCACATCAGTCATTGACATCGGAAGCGCTGTAGCGCGCTCACGGTACGGTACAAAGTATAGCCGTCCAAGTATTATTATTCTTCAGTACGTGAGGCGTGTGTGGTACGAGTATACACTCTTCTTGAAGTACATGTATACCCAGTGGCGCAGACCTTGCTGCTCAGCAGTGGGGTCGTGCTTCACCCCACAGCCACCAGCCCGTCCTCACCACGGCTGCCTTTTGCCTCTGGGTTTTCGTGCATGCTTTTCATATGAACTTCCCTGCTACTGTCCTTGTGGCCATACAAAAATGAATTTTTGGCCACCGTTCAGTGCCTGCTAGCCGCTTGCAACAAAAGTTAACACGCCCGTCTCCAGCATTACACTGGGGGTGTACAGCCTATGCTTCTTCAGACGGGGGGTCTTATCCAACACGTCCCATCTCACATAAACAGTCCCGCCTGCACAAACTACTGTGAAAAACTTTACTTTTTGGCGCAGACCCCCGTGTGCCGCCTCTGCGCACCTCATGACTAGTGATGGGCCACAGCGTATATTTTTTCGCATTACACCCCGTACAAGTTATCATGTATGTAAATACACCACATAACGTATACAGATGGACATATTTATGCGGCAAATACGCCATATATCACGTTTCTGGGCGTAGAAATACGCCGTAATTGGTATAACG